>JAHWFO010009918.1:579700-617014 GCA_023313115.1 Rhysida immarginata | reverse complement strand
ACCACTATTCCACATCAAAGGTTTATTGCAACGTATGCGCATTTCGGAGCCAAGCTGCCTTCTCTGGTCTGATCAAGTTCTTGTATACGCTGAAGAAGGCAGCCTGGCTGCCGAAATGCGCATACGTTGCAATAAACCTTTGATGTGGAATAGTGGTTTCCTGTTGTTCTTGTTAATCTGTGTCCACAGTTTCTGGCTCCATCTCCTGTTATTTGTTACTCTTTGATCATTGTTAATTTTCTTTGTTTATTAAGATTATTAAAATTGTATTTAATCCTTAAAATGACCTAATGTTGCGATTTAGATTCAGCTTTTGCTCCAAATGATTTGTAAGTTTTTAAATAAAAGCTTATATTGCTTTTTTGTTGGTGAAGTTTCATTACACATTTGTTTATACGTGCTTTAAATATCTGTACCTGGAATAGCTTCGGATTATATTGATTTCATATCCTTAACCTCGATATTTGTCTTTAATTCTAAAGCTCCTAAAACTTCGATAATGTAATATCAAAATACGAAAATAAAGATTCATATAATCAAATTATACACTGAGTGAGCATATTATTATGCCCACCTGACATGTTTATGCAAATGCGCGCACGGACGTCGCCACAATGTTGCTAGCGGGCCGGACCAATATAAAAAGGGAAGCTGAGTGTCGTCGACAACAGTAGACGTGTTCCATTCTTCAACTATAGGTAAACGACGCGATTTAACAGCCTTCGAACGCAGGATGATTGTAGGTGCTCGGGGCTATGGAGCGAGTATCAGCAAAACAGCAGCATTCGTGGGGTGCTCAAGAGCAGCCGTCGTTAAAGTGTTTACAGACTGGACGGTTAGCCGGAAGACGGGGTCTGAACGTTCGCGTTGTGGCCGCCCGCAGATGGTTGATGATCGGACAGAACGGAGACTGTCACGACTGGTAAAGGATAACAGAAGGGCAACTGTGCATCAAATCACTGCTGATCTTAATCGCGGGTCCTCCAAAACGGTCTCTGAATGCACTGTCCGCCGCACACTGCATCGCATGGGATACGGAAGCCGAAGACCTTTCCGGACACCTTTCTGTCTGCAGCCAACAACAGTGTTGGTAATTCCGCTATTAAAACAACACATTAGCCTGAAATGTAATATTAAGTATTAAACTCGTGTGCATTATTTCCTGTTGATGACTGTACTATACTTGCACATTACAAAGCACTTAAGCACGGTTTGCAGTTTTAATAGCATATATAAACCCTGAAATCTCTGCATGGAACACTTCCAGGAACATGCTGCCCAAGATGGTACATCATGAAAATGCCCTGGTTGCTGGTATCCTGGATCACTCACTCGTTATCAGGGGTCCCCTCAGGTTTCGAAGACCCGTCATATCCTGGATGTCAATTTCGAGAACATTAACAAGGCTGAGTTCCCCAACTACTGGATCTGCTAGATCTTAGTTTTTCGGACTCGCTATTCGTCAATCCACAATCGGATTCTCGTCCCTACCATGAAGGGACTCTTCTTTGGGTGACTTAAGAGGTTCATCAGGCTTCTTTCCCATTTCGGTGTACCTCATTTGGTTTACTTTTTGGGTGAGCGTGTAAAGTGAGCTAAGGCTCCTGGACCACTCGTACTACTTTTTCACTGCACTGATCGATTATCGATTGCATGGAATTCAGTCGGGACCCACTGCTGCTACTGTACTGCACGACGGCTTCACTCGAGGACGATTGCCCATCATAAATGAAGGTAAGATCATTCCACCATGTAATTATTTATTTATTTATTTATTTATTTACTGAGAGATTATTTAATATGTGGCTGGGTCAGGGTGTGTTGTTCTGTGGTTTGGTTGTTGTAAGCGTGGCTGTGTTTTTGTTTATTTCGTTTGGAGCTCTCGTTATAAGATGTTGTATGGTGGGGTGTTGTTATTGTTGCGTTGCGTGTAGGTTAATTAGGTGTGCAGGTGTTTGGTGTGAAAAAAGGTGTGTTTGGTTAAAGATTGTCTGGTTTTATTAAGAATAGGTTATTTTAGTTTGTAAGAGATTAATTTAAATAATTAAGAAATTTTTTTTGTACCCTTGGAGAAGCTGTGACAATGATTTAAGAAGCGGAGCGCAAGCTCTGGTTGTTGTCGCAGTTTTTCAGAAATTTTTGGTAGCAACAATGGGATAACAATTGTTTGCTTCGTTTGCTGTGGAGCGCGTTTTTATTTGCGTGTGTGTTGTAATGCAGAGAAGCCCGGGTAAGAACGAATGGTTTTGTCGTTATGAAAGACACTCAGCAAAGTTTAATTAAATATAACAAAAAGCTTTGTTTTGCGGAACTTGTGGCTACCCGTCGTTAAAGGCCCATAGAGTCGTATGGGACCGGCCGGAGCGGGAATTTCGGGAAGAATCGTTTGTTTGCGACAAGCGTCTACCCCTCAAGGAATAAGGATTGCTTCGTGAACGTCATGTTTCAGAAAGGAATGTCGGCCGCCATCCAAGATAAGAAATTTGTTTTGTCCCCGATGAAGACAGTCTGGTGCACAGTTCAAGAAGGTTGGGTGCCGTTTAGCGAAATTTATTTTTAATTGAACCTATCCCGCCGCGGCGGAACTTCGTCATAGAGAGGAACCTATGTGTATCACTACGAGATGCTCATTTCAGTGCTTGTTTTATTCGTCAAAACGTTTAATGGTTTTGGACTATTAATGATAACTGTAATAGTTAAGAATAAGTCCTAATAATAGTTGCGCGAGAATTTATCACTCGATGTGGGTGGTTTTCGCACGCGGAGTTTGGCACATGAGAAACGGAAGGGAAATGTTTATGCATCTCTTTTTTGGTAGATGATTAAAATATGTGTGGCAACAGTGTGTGAAGTTCTTAATAATGATCTTGAGTGAGGGTAAAGCGTTTTTGTATTGTTAGTATTTCACGGGGTTACGGCTCTCCTCTCCCGGATCTTAAGGGTAGGAGTGATAAAAAAGGGAGGGCGTGACACGTTCATGTGTTGTTTTCCCTCACCAGGGTTGCTTGATACCGAGCTGGATATCTCATTACTTACAACACTGCGCATGACGGAGTTTTGTTTGATGTTAAAGTTCCCAATCTCTTGTGTTAAACATTTGTTGAATTTGTAATATGGTTGTTAAAAGTTGAGTTATTCATTAATTCCATTTTTGTCTTGTTTTCATATGCTTAAAGGGAGAGTTTAGAGTAAATATTTGCATGTTTTTTTTTATTTGCTAAAAGAAAACTTGATCGGGGCCCCAATTTCTTTTATGAATTGTAACAATTATATGATTATTAAACATTACTAATTAGAATGATTTGTTTTCATTACCCACCATACCTACCTTTCAGCTAAGCGTCACCTCCCCTCCGCGAGTCATTCTCTACAACCCGTCCCTATCGCGCGTGGTTAACTTTTACGAGTCGGGGGACTTGTTGCCCCCCCCCCCCCTCCCACGCGTTCGGGGGTACAAATATGCTTAAATGGTTGTTGCATGATGACAGTGTTAAATGCACTTGGACCGTTGTGCCTTCAATGTAAAATTCCAGTTATGTAACATATACATGACGATGATGAAACATGCATATCATTTATACCATCAACTGAAATGTTATCACGTTTTAGTTACGATATGTATCAAAATATTAGTGAAAATGAAAATTTTGAATGTATGAATGCAAATATTTGAGATTTTGTTATTAATAAAAGGATTAAATTATAAGTAGTGATTTATTTCTTTTGTGTTTGGCAGTCACAGTTGTAATTTGTGACAGGCTAATATGTAGCACAAAGCGTAGTATAATTGAGATGGGTCTGTAGCATAAAGTAGCATAATTCAGATGGCACTGTAGCGCTTTCCGTTTCCAAAACCTGGCAACACTGAGTGCTATCCATCAGGCATGGTGTCAGATTCCTCCCACCACCTTCCAACATCTCGTGGAATCAATGTCACGAAGACTCACCGTAGTATTAAAGGCAAAAGGTGGCCCAACGAGATACTGACAGGGTGGTCATAATAAAATGCTCACTCAGTGTATATTCTGCCGGCTTATCCGTTAGAATACTTATTTGTATAGAATACCTTTGATTTATGTGAAATATAAATCCTTTCTTAGTTTGTATACAAAGTTCAGGCTTTATACACAGGGTGTTTATTAAACAAACGGAAATAAATTCAAAGAGCGATTCTTTGGGTAATTTTACGAATCTTTTGTCCCTTGATGATTTTCGGAATGCCGCTTTGTTTCGAAGATACAGGGCGATAAATGTTTTTCCACAAAAACAATCTTTTATTACCTAATATTACATGCAAAGTTTCTTAATCTACAATAACTGCTGAAAATGACTCCATCAGCTAAGACGCATGAATCCAATCTTCTCCTCGTTGATTGCCGAGCTTTTTCTAATACACAAGAGTTGTTTCTTATTGCATTACACCCATCAACAATCCGATTTCTCAGATCATCTAAATTTCCATTTGAAGTGTTAACTAACGACTTCAAATGGCATCTGCATTAATCTGGTGTGAGTGCAAAAAGCAGCCGTTTTTGTAATCAAAATGTTGTTAAAAGATACCGCTTTTGTTTTTGTCGAAAAACCATTATCGCCTTGTATCTTCGAAACACAGCCATTCCGAAAATCATCAAAGTACAAAAGATTCTTAAAACATCCCAAAGAATCGCTCCTTGAAGTTTTCCCGTATGTTTATTAAACACCCTTATATTCAACACCACCTCTACTCAAAGTCTGAGCGCGAAAATGTCATACATTGTTACGTCACCTACGGTAGGGTATTGTTAATCATATTTCTACCAATAATGAGCCCGAAATTGTCCCTAGCGTTGGTGATGTAACAATGACGATTTTTCCGTGAGCAGGCTTTCTCTTTAGGCGGTATTTTTATATTCCCCAGGCATTCTATACAATGCCGGTAACATATATAAGACCGACGATAGATATTTCAATGCTACATAATTCAATAGCGAGTTGGTCAGGAGAGGCAACTTAACACATTTGGATTGCACTCAAAGTAAGGAATCTAATTATCCACGTTAATGGATATTAAATCTCTAAATTATAAACTAAATTAAACGCCGACTCCAAAAATTCTTTTAATTCGTCAGTAAGTAAATCGAAATGTGCGACTAATTATCCGGCTAATTGTGCCGTTCATTATTCACATTAGATTCCTCAGCTCAAAATATAATGGAACTCGTTGTCATATCATTAACTCAACTGGAGCTTAATTTCGGCATCAAATCCACATTAAATTAAAATAAAATAATAAAAATCATTATTGTTCAAACCTAATTCCTATACAAATGCAATACGAACGCGACGCTTAATTGAAAGTTAATTTAGAATGGTATTAAGCGTCAATGATCACGAGCCACCAATCAATAGATTCGAAATCCTGCTCTTGCTGCAGATAAAATCGGAATATTTGGAACATTCCAATTATTAATTTACGGTGACGACGAAGAAGAAGAAAAAAATTATTATTTTTTAAACGAACTACAATTCATTTCTTCGTCTCTTTACTTACTTTTCTTTTTCTGTACTTAGAAACGTGTTTGTCTTCCAATCATAGAGGGGGGGTTCACAATTGATAAAGATCAAAGCGGAAAAAATTAAAAAGAAATATCTCGCGCCCAACTACAAACATTATGGGGCTAAATTCCCTTAAATTTAATTAGTGGGTCCCATCGCACATTTAGTTCGCTCTCTCTCTCTCTCTCTCTCTCTCTCTCTCTCTCTCTGTTAGATATTCCGATAACGTCGCCGATTGTGACGTCGGCAAAATATCGGCAAATGGGAATCGATATTTGAAGGAGCAAGAGGTCGTTCGGCATCAGTGTCTTCAGGTGTTTTATCGATTTCGAAAGGAATTGCCAGTTCTGTTTATTATATAAGTCATCATTCCATCTCGGGGTAATTGCGACAAAATAAAGAAAATGTAAGAGAGAAATCAATTTTTTCCCTCTTCCTCTCATCAAAGACGACAACACAATCGAGCATCATCTCTTGGTCCTCTGGGTCCCAACTTGGCTGCCGACTGTTTTTTTTCAATCGGGCGCAAAAATAAACAGAATTCTTTTCCGATGCATTATTCAAGTTTTTAAAAATAAAAAAGGGAAGAAAAAGAAAAAAAAATCCGAGTCTCCATTCCGCTCGTTTCCTCGAAGCCAATTTTCTTTTTTGGCAACGATTTGAGAACTGATAGCTTTGGCTTAAAATTCCGCAAAACCATTTGAACCAGTGGGCGAGAGGAACTCAACGACGTAAAATAAGGCTTCGCTGAAATACTTTTTATGTCCAGTTCTTCATTGCAATATAATTTCTTAATAATTTTAAAGATATACAAAAGAAAGTGACGTGATTATAGGCTTATAATACGCACCCGTGTATAATACGCATTTAAGTTATTTGATTCTTGAAAAAATTCTCTATATTATACGCAATGTATTATAATACGCTCATAAGATTCAGCAATAGGGCGTGCTCCGCCATATCTGTTCAAATGCGCAGAGCATTATGGTCGTCTGAAGTTTCACTTTCATGTTTCTAAAGGCTTAGGCATTTTATATTTCCATAAATTAAGAAATAAGGAGTATTCAAACTTTATTTTGAATAATTCGCGTATTTTAACCCAAAAAATTACGGTAAACTCAAACACATACAGTTCCAGATAGAGGGTTTCCGAAAATTATCTGTACAATTTTCGTCCGTTATTAAAAGGCAACCACAACTATAGAAAAATTCCTGCTTTGTCCCATATTAAAGTTTTCTTTTGTTGTTCTTTGTCCGTGCCAATTTTTGCCATATTTTTATTTAATTTTTCAGATATTTATATGTACTCGAACCAAAGGAGTCCAGAGGAAAAGCACTGAATGAATTCTTTCTTTGGGAATTCATCACAGAACTTCGGTTCAGTAAGCAATAATTATAGCAATTAACCAATTGACAAATGGTAGTCAAGTTCAGTGCACCAGAAATTAGATTTTACCTCAGATGCGTCTCGGTTTTAAACCATCTTCGGGTAGATTGCAGCAGCCAACATGGCAGATAGAGAAATTTGATTGTATGATGTGAGAAATCACTAATGGATAAGATAGAATCCTTACAGTACTGCGTATCGATGATCAGTCGGTCATCATCTATACATATAATATAATGTTGCGTGTCCGTGGTTGTTCAGGCATCATGCAAAAAGTACTGGACGGATTTTGATGAAACCTAGTATGGTTATAGCTTACAGTCTGGGTCTTCAACTAGGGTACTTTTTCTGCGTGAAAATGTCTCATCCTCACGGGAAAATTCCAAAACTTGCCAACAGATGTCGCTGCGAGTTTTTAAAATCGCGCAGCAGTAGTAAAACTTCCCAATAAATGTCGCCAGATAAGAAATATGCCTTCTAAATATGCCTTTCCTGAGACAAATACAAATGAAGTACGTGATGGTTATAGCTAAAATCTTATAAGGGAATCCCACATAGCCTATCCGTTTTAACAATGGAGTCTTTGTATGGTTACGTATGCTCAAATCTTTTCGTTTTCGACGTTTATTTTGAAAGAAACAAAATGTTGCATTCTCTTATTTTGCAAGCATCTATAGAGTTTCAGATGAGTAACATATTTCAATATGGTGGAAATCTGTGACACACATGTTCGAGGGATTCCCTTGTTAATATAGTTATAGCTTATAGTCTGGGTCAACATTTAGGCTACTTTTTCCTGCGGGAAAATGTCACATTCTCACGGGAAAACACAAACACTGGAACCATGCGATGTTCAAAAGCTTGCCAAAAGATGTCGCACGAGTGTTTTAGAGTGTTTTAAACCGTGTTATGGTTAAATTTTTCCCTTTTGAAGTAAAACCTAAACTACATAAAAGATTTCTTCGACAAGGGTTGCCATCTCTCTGGTGTTGGAGACTCCCGCATTGGTCTTATTTTTCTGGACTCGTTTCAAACAGCCATTCTCCGGTGTTGCAGCCGTTACTGCGGGACTCGCAAGTCACTTTGAAAGGTTTCGATTTCAGAAACAACTCAAAATCTTTGGCCCTCCTACTACGTGGGGGAGGGCATTTCAGGACAGATCAGAAAGTACGCCAGCCTGTGTAAAAAGACATCATGATTTTGAAAAAAATCCATTTGTACAATAAGAAATGATTAATTTAAAAGAAAAATTAAATTTCAATGAAAATGTTAATATCTCGGAAAAATAATTAATTAGATTAGATGGAGAAATTTTGTTTGACGAAGGTGGCAACCCTAACTCAGGTTTTGATACTCTTTGCCTGGAAAATTCGAAGGGCAAAAAACGGACTTCGAATTTTTCTTTGCGTATTGGTTGTTGGTGTTTAGTTTTTGTCCTGTGGTGGCAGTTTTTGAACTTTTTTGTTTTCGCGCTGACTTTCTCCGCACTGAATTCTACGTGAGCGAAGCCGCGGGCACAACTAGTCATCAATATGCGATGTTAAGGCCTTTATCTGATTTATCCAATTGACAGTATAAACCAAACTTCAAAAAAAAAAAGTAATGATGCACATACCGAATATTTGTAACATTGTTACTTTAATAAAAGAATCTTTAAAAAATACAGGTCCTAAACTAAACTTTTTTAGTAATTCTATACGAGTCATCATAAAAAAAATTAAAGAATATTTAATGAAGAATGGTCTGTGAGGATTTGTTATACGCCATATCTCAGAAACTAATTTATTAAAACATAAAACTGTATATATATTAGTCCCGAGGGTTTAACTTTGCTAATGATCTTCATAGTTTCATACCAAATTTCAAAGTTTGAAGTAAAAAATCTTCAAGATAAAATTACTTCATGTGTATAAATTCATGTGTCCGTAAACTATTTTAGAAAATCATCACTTAGTAAGAAAATCTAAAAAACAACTTTTTAAGTACACACATTTGCCTTAAAACATGTGGAAGCCCGTTTAATATTAAATTTTAAAATGAAAATACTACTAAATAAAGAGTCCGAGCCACGCCGGGGTTATCACCTAGCTGATTTGGTATTGTAGCAGATTCATACATTTCATAAAAACACATTTTGACTATATTCTGTGTGAATGTGAATATTTTGGAAACTGAGATTATTTTCTTATTTCTTATCTAGTACAGAGGGTAGATTATCGCGATAATCTGCGGCACCTACTCCTACCTGGGAGTTTTGCGCCATCCCATTAATAAACGACTGCTACGAGATGACAGTAGCAGCCGGGACCGACAGCTTAACGTGCCCTCCAAAGCACGGGGGGTTTCATGATGGAAGAGCTGCTGGGGATAAACGAACCAGAGGCTGTCACCAACTGCTGGAAAACCAGCTATGGTCAATCGGCAAATGGGTCAGACCAAAGTCCCCCAACAGCCGCGCCCCAAATAGCTGTCCCGCCAGCGGTGGCCCTCAAGCCCTGGCCGTCACCCAACCAGCAGCTGGCCGCGCCTGAAGTTGCTGAACTCCATCGATTGGCAAGCCAACCGACGAGACAACCAGGCCACGGCCACCCCCTGGAAACTGAGATGCTTATAATGCGATGATTGAACGTTCGTTTCCAAGAATTATTAATAATGAGCATAAAATGATGATGCAGTGACAGGATATAAATAAGGAGGCAAAGGAGTCTATTGAGGAGGCAAAGGAGTCACAGACGACTGGCAAAAATTTATCTGTCTGGAAAGGAAAGAGAAAGAACTAGTATTGTTCAGAGAAACTCTGCAGCTAAAACGGAAAAAGCTATAAGGGCACTGGAAACATCTGAACAACGGGAGTTTCGAATAAAGCAAGAGGGTATAAGTCTTATAAGAGCTTCTACGTCAAGGGCAGGAAAAACTTAGGTCTAAAGTATCCTGTGATGTTCCAACGTGGTGAAGATGGATATCATTTTACTCTGAGGCAAGTCTATAAGAGGTTAAATAAAGTCCCGGTATATCACCCAGAATTACTTTTATTTCGGATTTTTCTTAGAATGGATAGTCTCTTTGCTCTGTGTTTTATTGATTGAGTTATTAATTAACCAATTTGGAGTTATCATTTAACTTTTTGAGATTGTTCTGTTTACCTACAAGTGTAATTATCCCGGGCAACGCCGGGTCCTCTGCTAGTAAAATAATAAATGCCGTCACACTTTTACTTTTTTTAAAATTTTATAAATTCGTGTTTCAATGAGAGGCATCAAAAAATTACTTTTTACTTTTTAAGGCACTTTTTAAAGTAAAAGTGTGCTTAAAAAGTTGACCCTTTTAATTTAATCTAACCCCTGCCCAAGGATTTTAATTAAATGAAGAAAAGCTGAAGAGGTAGCCCAATCCCGTACATGGGAAGTGAATTAAATGTAAACGAGTTTTACCCTTTTTTAAGAATTCGAATTTTGAAAATTTTTATACTGGATTTGTATTGTCACCGGAAAGAAAACCGTGTGCCAAATTTGGAGAAAATTTACGAAGACCCCTTTCTCCACCAACCCTGGAGTGGACCCTGCACCGTATCTTCTACTGTAGAAGATATGTCTGCAGAACGACGAGTTGATGATGTTCCATTCCTGTTTGCAGGCTTTCCAGAGACCCTCAATGGTTGTTGGACGGCGTCGAGCAAGGGTTCGTTTCATAATCCAAATCCACAGAAATCTATTGGGGATGCATCTGGTGATAGGGATATCATGATAGGGTATAATGTGAATTCCAGTTTCATCTTCCAAATCCAACATAAACTGAACGGTCGAGTTAGACGTATGGCTGGAGGCTTTGTCTTGATGGAACCAAAAACTTTGCTTTTGTTCTCTCCGTACGATGCGGGAATTTCCTCGTGGAAAATTGGACTGAACATACTGCTGATACTAAAGAGTTAACCTTGGCCTTCGTGTCTATTCTTCTGATTCTGAGCTCAATCACCATAAATCCTTTTGAAAAACTTTCCTTGGGCCACTTTTGATATGACGTGATCCGCAGCATTCACGCAAATCATTACTAAAGATCGTAATCAAGTTTCTGTATAATGATCTATAATGCTTAATCGAACCAGAAATCTAATACGTTTATGTCATTACTGGTTCATCCAAAGTTGTAAAAATTTTTCTTATGAATAATTATCAGAAATCTATGAATATTTCCTATTTGATTTACAACGATCACTTCATAAATGTTGCACCAGGTGGTACCACTGCGGAGTGAAATTCCAGTGAAAGTAATGACAGTTACAGGCGAATACTTGAAGACTTACAGCACTTCCTTTGTGTGGGTCGTTTTGAATTGACGAGTATTAGAAAAATCGTCTCAGGCGCGTTGGATATTCTGACGGTTGAAGATCAAAAATCGTTTGCCAAGATTGAAAATCTACGTGACAAAAACCCTACAGTTGCATAGCTAATCGTTTTTGTGAATTAAGACCAAAGCCAGAAAGGCCATAAATATCAAAGATCACCAAACAGTCATCAGGACATAGAGTTCCACTTGGAACAAGTGGCAGCAGCGCATTGTGGAAGTGGCGGAATACTCTTGGCAGAAAAATGCGCAAAAAGCGACCTTATTTGGGTCACTCATTTTGCGTAACAATGCAACTTCAAATCTTCAGAAGGTTATGACCGATTTGCTCAGTAAAGTAATACCACACCGTCAACCAGTCCCGATACGAGTTCCAAGATGGCCCAAAACCTACCTACCAAGATTAAACCGTCAATTTCTCAGCTAATATTAATAACACTTAATTGTTTGAAAATTGTGTGATAGTTCAAGCCCTGATGAATTTCAAGGCATCAAGGCATTTTGTTTAACGCATTGGACAATTAACCCCTGGAGATAACCATTCTCTATATAGATGACATTTAGGAATAATCCAAGAAATCTACGATTACACTGTTCTACAAAAAAAAAAAAAAAAAAATATTTTTCTGGGAGTAAGATTAGTGAGTTACTTTTTCTCTGTCAGGTACAGTTTCTAAGTTATACATAGTTGAAAAAGGGGTGTCTCCAATTCCAGCCTCAGCTCAGGGTTCATACAAAAATTGGTTGAGTTTATATAGATTGAATCAATACAGAATAGTTATCAAATTAATACAGTATAACAAATACGAGGTGTGTTCAAGTTATAAGGTCTCCAAATTTTTTTCTCTGCAGTGAGAATAAGTTGAAAGATCCGGATACTTTTAAAATTTTGCGGGAAATATCTCGTCTTTACTAACATAGATGGCAGCACTATACCGTGAACGGCGTGAATACCGTGCGCGTTGCCGCGAACGATGTTTCATATACTTAAAATGGCGAAGTTTAGTTTACAAGATCAACGTGTAATCACACACATATATACCCTCGTATAAGTAAAAAAACTGCGCCTGATAGCGAATTTCTGATTTCAGATTTGAATTTATCACATATGTGCATATGAGAAAATTGACCCTTGTTGAAGTGTTATTATAAGTGTTATTATAGTCATCAATTTTGGGTACAGAAAAATGCCAATTGTTTTCCCACATCTAATTTAATGGTTAGTTACTATTCAATTGCACAACACAATTATAATGATAAACAAATTGTAATGGCAAATTTCCATAAATTTTATCGATTCTATTATTTAGCCTTCGGATGAAGTTAAAGCTTCCATTTATAATACATTATCGATCGGGGGAAAAAACCTTTAATGATTTCGTAACTACTGTGTTAAGTTTGATTTAATGAATACATCTTAACATATATGTATAAAAAATACCCCTTGAAACTAATCGATTAGCTTCACTTTACTAACACTTTATGATTCTTCACCTTTATAGGATATCTTAATATTTAAACAGTTAATTTGATATCACAGTTGATATCATATTATTCATGGTAATATACACACATTAGTGACACATCATTTCAATAATCTATTTATCTAACAAAAATTAAATAAAATTGATGCAATTACTGTTCTCTCAATTAACTGGAATTATACAATGTATCTACAACGGAATGTCATAAATTTGTAGTCTTATTTATTTGCAGATCTGATCCGTCCATTGTGTAAAATAGGAATTAGAGTTTCCTTTTCATAAGGGAGGAGTTTTGAAATTCCCCTCGCTGAAAACGCTGTTGTTAGTACGCGAGAAAATGGTCTTCTTTTATGAGAAGGGTCAAACACTTTAAGTGAATCTTTATGGTGTGGAGACAGTTTCGTCGCGTTTTTAACAAAGTATCACCAAACGCCAAGAGGATAAAAGCATCAACAGTTCCCGAACACCGGGAGGTCTGGAAAACGTTCGAAAGAAGCCCAAGGGAAATCGATATGTCACAGTATCGTGAATTCCAGATGCCACCTCCAGCAATTGGTTGGCTGGTTCGTTAGATTTTTTGTCGTCAACATCTAGGTCATTTGCGCGCTACTATATGGCAATTCATTTTACATGTCCACACGTTTCTCATTACTGAAATGTCAACACAGTCTGGGACATATATACAACCATCCATGCTCACGGCAGGATTCGAAACCAACAACCAGCCAGCATTTTGCAAAAGAATATCAGATTACCTATATGTTACCGGCACTGTGAAAAGCAGGTATTGTATAGAATGCCTAGGGAATATGGAGAATTCCTGACGTTTTTAGGCAAAGTATTTACCGTCCCCATGCATGAGATTAAGACTTGATATCCCTTATGAACGGGAAACAGGGCACGGGTTGTTTGACTCGGTTAACTATGAGGATGTGGAGCACTGGGAACAAATGACCGTGAAGACAACTCTTTCAATAATAAATACTTATTTTAATTAATAACCAGAATAATAAACCAAATCTATCAGATACATTAATAAGAAAAAGGTGTCCCATATAAATTATCATTCATAAAATGTAAACAGTTATAAAACCAAATAACAAGAAACTATATAAAACTACGATATCATTCAATACTTCAAATCGTCAATTTAAGTGTTTAACACCCAAGAATAGCCCCTGACAAACCTCTAAACTTTGGGTAAAGCTTAAATAGGCATCTTGCATTCTCACAAATGTGTCAAGCGGTTAATACATT
This sequence comes from Rhysida immarginata, assembly GCA_023313115.1. Classification (NCBI taxonomy): domain Eukaryota; kingdom Metazoa; phylum Arthropoda; class Chilopoda; order Scolopendromorpha; family Scolopendridae; genus Rhysida; species Rhysida immarginata. The sequence continues at coordinate 603,010 of JAHWFO010009918.1, read as the reverse complement.
TCCTAATGGGGGCCACTCCATGCCCGTGTCTGACAACATATAGACTCGATACAGCCACAACATAAATTGAGTGTCCATTGCACGCATTTCATACTCAACTTGACTATTCAACCCACAGAATAGTCATATGTTTCTTTTATGGCCCCAGAGGAGAAACACTTCAACCTCCGCTACTGTAGGTACTCACCGTACCATATTACCCCAGGCTAACTCCTGTACTGTTGATGCAAAACAACCTCATCACACACGATGAGTCCTGCCAATGAGTACTAATCATGGCCTTCTAAACCACTAAAACAACTTTTATGATCCTTTGTCTTATATTCATCCCCACGAAATGGCAATGTAGGCTCCCTTTATTCCATAAACCGATCACACTGTGAAGGATGCTCAGCCAATAAATGTGCAATTAGCATCTATACAACTGAGCGGTAGCGGTTCTTAAACATTCTTTAGCATTGTGTTAATTTCTCCCATTACCAAATACATCCCTTCACACCCTGGAACGTATAAGTGTTCACTTTATACGTTTCAACCACTTTATACATAACAAAATAACTGTTCACTCAATAGGGTGTAACAGATCACATTTAATTACACGTAATGTAACTGGCTCTATTGTCAACACTTTAGCTTCCATAGGCTGTGGCAACTGAGCATTCAATTTCCACAGTTCAAGCTGCATATGAGCAAAAGCCCCAGAAAATTCGTCGATTAATCTGATAATTCTAATTGCAGCGCAGATTCCATAAATAAGCAATAGGTTGTCTCACTATATCAGAAATCCTCATATCCCACTGATGACAGGCAATCATTGCCCTGATTCGAATCTCAACATGGCGATGAATCAATAGCAACAAGGCGTCGATGCAAAATTGCTCAATGCAAGAAAGTTCTGCAAAATATATTTCATTTTAGTAGATTATATGAGGGAACCAGCTCATTGAGAGGACCATGAAGCGCTAAAAAGTTTCGATTTGAACGTTCGTGGCATTCACCGATTTTTTGGCCTGAGAATATCTACACCAGAACCAACTGTTTTAAGCCAGACGAAAAATCCACATTTGTTTTTTCTGCCGCTTAGTTTTTTTCTTTTTAAACAACAACAAACAAAGAAACAAAACTCTTATTTACAACAATAATCATATAATAGCTTTCCATAAAAGGGATACTACAACGAATTGCAGCATCTCTTCACGGAAAAACGATCGCTGCAACAATACTTATACGATAAATGGCTAACATTGTTGCAGCATTGAGACCACGGCATAAGAAGAAAAGGTAGTACGACGATACCACGTGACCATGTGACAATCTTGTCCGTGGTTACTTCCGTTGGCGTGTGGCGGCGCTCCGCACAGGGAGGCCAGGGGGTCTAGGCTGAACTCATCGACAAGCTGTCGATCTCGACAAAATCTGACCGTTGATAAGTGGCATATTACACATTTATACACAAATTTACACACGTATGGCTAGATGATATACACTGATATACACAAGTTTACATAATTTTAAACATTTATCCATGTATACACATAAATACATACATAAACACACAACTGTAGACACACTCTATTATCATTTTCACAGTTCAAGTTTCGTAGCACAAGAGAGTACTTCATGTATGTAAATATTTTTAAACAAGTTTTTGTTAATATTTTTAAAAAATGTGTATTCTTGAGCTGTGTGTATTTAGCCTGCAGGCCGGAAACGAAGGAAAAAAGATTTAAATAAGAAATCTGTTGCGAAATTCTGAATGTAAGCAAGCGATCGTCAAGTGCATAGTCGACTGCTCTTGAATTGTAGACAAGAATGGCAGAATTGTAGGCAGTTGTCGATGGTCAAAGTCTACACTCGAAAATCGACGGTGTAGAGTCTGTACACTGTAGACTCTGTAGACAAGTAGACAAGTGTACACTGTATACTCTGTAGACACTGTAGACAAGTCGTGTTCATGCTAGCTCGAATCGACAAATGCGTCATTAACCACGTGACCATTGACACTTGTCGACAGTCGACTGCTTGTCGATGAGCTCAGCCTAGACCCCCAGATTCCCAAGCGACAGACGGTGGAAAGCAATGGTCACTTTGTGAAACTGACGTTATTTTCAACAACAGTTTAGGTAAGCCTGTTTAATTTCATTAGGTTTTATGCTCATTTTAAAAGTTATGTATTCAAGCTTTGTCCTGTATGGTTATAAATGAGATTAATAACGTCGAAACATTAAAATCGTATTCAGAATGAGCACTAATGCTCTTCCTCACACCATTGTTGAGTAGAAATTCAGTAATATGGAATTTGTATTCAACGATGGTCTTAAGCAAGCGCTCATTCTAAATACGGGTTTTAGTATTCGTTTTACAATCTGTAATTTTATTAATGGACATAATATCACCGAATAATGTGCACTTTTAAGAAGTTACATCATGTTAGCATGTATATTAATTGATACTTCTTAAATGCCACCCGAAGTAAAGATCTTCATACGAACCATGCAGGTGATCAAGCTAATTTACGATGTGCTTTTTAAGTTTATGATACGGACTCAAATCCACGAAATTAGAATATTTTTCCCATGTCACGTTACGTTATTAAGAATATTGTAACGAACTTAGGAGAAAAGAGGGGACGATTGTTGGTGAAAATTGCGCGAATGAAAGAGAAGTGGCTGAGGGTGACGACACGGGAGCGAAATGGTGCGGCGACAGATTATCGTAGTCGTCATCTGTTTATTTTGTGACAATCATGCTATCTGTAAGTAAGTGTCGTTTTTTTGTTATTAGAAAACTCGTTATTAAGACGAAAAAAGGGACAAAAACAAACATCTTTTATAAATAAATAAATTTTAAAGGAGAATTTAAAAATTCATTCGAACCGTTGCGATCGGCTGGGGTTTAGCAGAGACCTCTAATTACACAGGTCAACACACATTTTGGTGCCGGCGATTTTTCAAGTGTCCTTAGGTAAGTTTAGGGCACAGAATTCAAAAATAACTTTATATTTGTTCCATCAGGTCTAGTTTTCGAGATACTAACGTCGCAACGTTGCACAATACAGAAATAGCAGTCATCATTGTGGTTTCTGGGTTCCATCCAAACCATCGGCACACCAAATTTCAGACTTCTCTTTTGTCCATTAGTCCATTGCCATAAGTGTTCCATAAAAATTTTACACACAACAAGTGGTGCCCACGTTTTGTCTTGGTCACCAAGCTTAACGCCAAAGAATCCAAGGTACGCTTTTTTTTGATAATTATGGCGCTGATAATCATGACGTTTTTTTAAGTAAAATTCGTGGCCATCTATCAGGAAAAACGCCACGAACTTTTTCCAGACTTATTATATCAACGTCGCACCTCTGTACCATACATAACAAATAACAAAAGCGCATTAAGTTAGTGGTGCTGTATCTCAAAAACTATAGCTGATAGAGAGAAACTGTTTTCATATTTTGAATCAACACATCAAATATAATCAAAATCAGTTCTAACATTCCAGGCACCATGAAAAAATTTTTTTTTTGTTCCCCAGTGTTATTAGTGGTCTATTAAAGATAAAAGATATGATACAAAACCTTCCCTTTGGGAAGCCAGAGCCGCCTTTTGGAAAGTCCTGGAAACGGCCCTGGTGCCACTCTATTCTAAATTAAGAGTCCTAAACCAAAGATGCCCAACCAATGCATTCCCTAAATTAAGCAACTGAACTTATAATTAATATAATCGAGTAGTAAAGTAATTTTAATAATCTGGTTTAATAGTAGCTTTTTAAAGGCATGAAGGTCACTTCGTGACTGAAATGTATACATAAATGAAGAATAAATGTTTCTTATGGACAAGTGGACTGACCTCCTCTCTTCTATTGCGCATATACACAAAATTATCAAAAGATTAGGGATACCCCTCATAAATCATGGAATGAGCCAAATGTTGCATGACATTGACATGTAAATTATTTAAAATAGCATTACACGCCTTCAAACACATATCTGCTTCGTATTATTAAGCCCTATTCGTATTATTATCATTTGATGTCGAGCCGGCCCCTGTGTTGCAGATAACTACAGGGCAGTATAACGGGTAGCGTACCCGCTCGATTGCAGGGGCCGGCTCGACATCAAATGATAATTGGGTAATTTTACAAACGAAGGGAACAAGAACGACAGAAACATGACAGTTTTGACGTTCACCTCACCCAACTCCCCGACTGTGGAAACTGAAGGTTGTTGCAGGCTTCCTTCATCTCCCTCCATTCTGCCAATCGACCGAGCTGGCCCCTGCAATTGAGCGGGTAGGCTTCCCGTTATACTGCCCTGTAGTTATCTACAACACCCTGTATATAGCCTTTCTCTTGATCTTGCATTCCTTACACTTGTGTTTGTTATTCATTTATTTACATGTATTTATTTATTTATATGATAGTTTTCTCTTGCTTTTTTGTAGTGATTGAAAATGAAAAAGAAATGTTTTGTACCAAGGATCCTTCCAGAAAATCGGTTTTGATTGAGAAATTAAAATAAAAGCTGGATAGAGTGATAGCCACGACAGAGTGGGAAGCTGAAATATGTCATATTGCTATGAAGCACCAATTATAGACTGTATAATTTATTATGTTACAGGTTTTGTTTGCAAAAAAATGGCAAAAATTAATTCTTGTGAAGTTTGTAGACATGCTTTTTCATCTGAAAGTTTATTTTCAGAGCATAAGGAGGCAGCTCTAGTTAATCTGAAAACCAGAGGCCGCCTTATTCATCCGAAAGTAAATATTTTCTACATGTTAACTGCTGCAGAGAAAGAATATGCCTACGAAATCGCTATTGCCAAAACATTAGAAAGTACTCCACATTCATTCCCTTGCGAAGAACATAAAAAAGATGTAGTAGTCGAATTGTTACACTATTATGTGTCGCTGAGAATGCGGCAGTAATTGTTGATGACGTAAAAAACTTGCAAGGGAACAAAAGAAAAGAGCTAAATTTTTTAATAAGCAACTTGTATGTAATAAACATGTAAATCTCCTTTATAATTTTAATAATATTTATTAATAATTTGAAGTAAATAAAATTCAATATATAAATAAATAATTGATTTCACCAATGCCAGTGTAATGTTTTTGAATTGAAATTTTTGTTTTTGAAATCCAGTATTAAAAGTGAGGAATGATTGTTACTAAAACTTGTAGAATTTTGTTTTTGAATTTTACAAGCTTCAGCAAAAACCATTCCTCACCTTTAATATTGGATTTCAACCCCACAAGAATTTCAATTTAATTTACTTCAAATGTAATATAAAAATAATTTATAAAACTTAATATGATTAAAATTACTTCTTTCAATAGTTTAATAAATTTTATTCTCAAAAACAATAAGCGAGTCACTTAATTTCATGATATATTTTTAATTTTCATTGAAAATTTTTCTTCACGATTAATCAAATAAATTGTAGGTTCACTATGAAATTTCTTAACAATGTTAGAATAAGAATACGACACGATTTGAAAGTTAATGAAATTTATAAAATTAATAATAGAGAGTTTGCGCCATGCCATTTTTCCTTACACTATGGGCCCTCCTTACACTAAGTCTATAGTGTAACTTGAGCTTTCTTAGGCGTTTTTGCGCAAAGCATGCGTTACACTATATCTTATATGTTACATGCGTTGCAACACACTCAATAATTCGTGCCACATCTCATCCTCGGATGTTTCAATATCCTGCGATATCAGATGGAAGAAGGCTGTGACGGCCGCGACTTTTTCCTTTTCCGAAAAACGAAAACGTTTTACTTTGGTAGCATTCATGATTTTTACTGTCTCGTTTCGAGTCGTGGAAACAACTGCAGCGACGGCCATTTGCAAAGTTTCTCTTCTCGCAGTTAAGCTCCGCTGATTGGCTATATCTATACGGCTATATGCGCTGATTGGCTATATCTATACGGCTATATGCGCTGATTGGCTGCCTTATTTTTAAGGGAAAATGGCATGGCGCAAACTCTCTATTCACTCATCGGCTTCTTATTCATTTGAATGACAAATATTTATAATAAAAGAAGGCCTACATGTTTTATTTCAAATGCTATTTATTCTTCTAATTGAATTTCTAAAAAAATTAATTAAACCTTAAAATCAACAATTACGTAAATATTCTGAAGAAAACGAGCAATTCCCTTATAGGTATAAGGAGAAAAACGGCCTTCCTTGCAACAGCGCCCTCTGCGAAATACCTCGCGAACTACGGACAAAATTGTAATCTTCTCCTAACAATGCTGCCATTGTTCGTCGGATTACCTTTCCTTCTTATACCGTGATTGAGACCAACACCATCTCTGCCAACACCTCCTAGAAAGAAAGCCTCACAACTGAAAAGTCATGCATTGTTACATCATCATAAGTCGACCCGTAGCAACACCACCTCTACTCAAAGCCTGAGCGCGAAAATTTCATACATTGTTACATCACCATACCTAGTCATAATTTAGGGCTTATTATTGGTAGAAATGCGATTAAAGATGACTACCTATGACGTTTTAACAATGTATGACGTTTCCGCGCTCAGGCTTTCTCTTTAGGTGGTGTTGCCCGTAGCCCACGAGAAAGACAGGCCCTGGCCATACTATCTATGATGATGTAACAATGTATTCAATTTCATTGCGGAGGCCTTCTCTCTCGGTGGTCACGCCCTGGCGCGGAAAAATCACCTGATCATCTTAGTCCGAGTAACAATAACCTTCATTGTTTCTAACAAACGAAAAATTACTGATTGTTAAAATCCAAGATGGAAACAATGAAGATTACATTGTTACTGAGACTAAGATGGTCAGGTGACTTTTCCCGCGCCAGGGCCTGTCTTTCACGTGGGCTACGAAGTAGACCAAATTTAGGGCTTATGAATGGTAGAAATATGATCAACAATGGTCGAATTATGATGATGTAACAATATAGGGCGTTTCAGTTGTGAGGCTTTCTTTCTAGGAGGTGTTGCCTCTACCGTGACCACCGAGAGAGAAAGGCGTATTTATTGGTAGAAATACGAATAACAAAGCACTATCTATGTGATGCAACAATGTATTCAGTTTCATTGCGGAGGCCTTCTCTCTCGGTGGTCACAAAACAAAGCCTGGTCACTGCGTCATCACAGCTGGGCTGACAATTCAACTTTCATTGTTTAACACAAACGAAAAAGCACCTCTTGTAATCAGCGTTTTTTCGTTTGTTGTAAACAATGAAAGTTGGATTGTTACCCCTGGTTTGATGACGCAGTCCACAGGCAGTGAGAAGGCTTTGTTTTTTAGGTGGCGTTGCGTTGCCTCTACTCAAAGCCTGAGCGCGAAAACGTCATCCATTGTTACATCACGTATAGTAGGGTATTGTTAATTATATTTCTACCAATAATAAGCCCGAAATTGTCCCTACCATAGGTGATGAACAATGTATGATTTTTCCGTCTCTAGGCGGTATTGAGACACACGCACCAACCCAACACCACATTGGCTAAGGTCAAAAACTCTCACCGGTGAGAAGAGTTAGCGCTATGTCGGTCAGAAATCCCGGTGAGAAAACTGTGACGTCATTTTAACGCGGTCAGAAACGCCAGTTAGTGCTGCTATGCCTAACCGGTTAGTCTCACCGTCCTCACCGAGAAAAAGACGGTTAGCCCAGTGAGAAATTACGTCATCATTCTCTCACCGGTGAGGGTTTTTGACCTTAGCCCTAGACATAAAGCTTGATAACGGAAACGTCATACATTGTTAACTATTTCTACCAATAAGAGGGCCAAATTTGGTCGACTAATGATGATGTAACAATGTTTGACGTTTCCGTTATCAGGCCTTCTGTCTAGAAGGTGTTGACCAAACAAGTTAAATCAATTATAGTTGCCGCTACGTAAGTTGAACGATCTTTTTGACATGCGCAGTAAGCAGAGACAATTGTAAAAGGAGACTTGGCATTAGCTTCTACTTCCTGTAATGCGTTTCACAGTTCCCAGCATGCAACGGGCTCATCAAGTTTCCTCAGTTCGTCAGACGGAGTGACTGTAGTTTCAGTAGTTTCACTTTCGAACAGGAAATGGGAATTGCTAGGTTGTTTGTTTACTTCCTGTTGGCAAAGTCACGTTTGCGCAACGTGGATTGACTATGGCTGGGCCTAACAATGGCAGTTACTGCCTGAAGTTTGCTCGTTTGCTCTGCTCTCTTCGCTCTTTGTTTGATCTCCAATATTCAGAGACGTATTTATCAAAGCTATCTTTTAAATTTAAAATGTCAGGAAGATTTTTGTGCTACAAAATTTTGTAAAACCGTCAAGGTGAAGGAAAAAATAAAAATTCTTCAGATTTCCACCTGATGCATGAAGGTGAGTTTTGGGTTGCTATTTTTTTTAATTCTTAAGTTAAGCTGTAAATGTTCCGTTCAAAATACCAACGGCAACGAGAAAGCGTTTTGTATTGATGTGTCTTAACATTTAAAAGACAATTTAAGACCTGAAGTTAAAGTTTTCTTTAATGAACTTTCATTAATTTTTGAAAACTGCATCTGGTGCTTCATTCTTTTCTGTTTGACTACCTCTAAAATTCTCTGAAAACCAGTATCAGAATTTTTTCTTGGCATAGAATCATTTTTAAACGATTGCATCATTAATTTTTAAAGAAATTTAATACAAAACAACCCAGTATTTTTTTATTATTATACTCTAGTTCTTAAATCATAAAATTTATTATTATAATTTCAGTAGCATGCCTCTCTATATAGTGTAATAGGATGTCCAGAGTTTATGAGGAAAAATTTGACATGTAGAGGTCATAAATACGAGATTTGTCCTGAAAGTAATGCCTGTCAAATCTTAATTACATACACTGAGTAACTTTTTGTCTACAAAATTGCACTTTCAAACTTGTCTCAATTATTGGCGTTCCATTTACGCCACCATTTGTCAAATCCAATTTGCAACCGGTTCTCGGTGGTCAAGAACTCGATAACCCACTCTATGAATACAGAAAATCATGAAGGAAACTTATTCTCTCTCACTGATGGTGCAAAATTATCACATTTGGGTTAGCAGTTTCGGAAAACTTTCAAATTGGCATTATATTCAGTATTAACCTCGTAGCGGTAAACAAAATAATAAATTACATTTATAAAGTACGAGTAAATTCCAAATCCTTCTTCGATTTAAAATTTTATTATTCAGAGACATATCTCCTTAAATCCTTTAAAAGTTTTCAATTAGGCACAAATCTATTTACCAATTTAAAGTCTGTGACGTGAAGAGCGAAAATGAAATTGCTCTAGTCACTTCATTATTAATGTACTGGAGCACATTCATTCAGAAGATTTCCTACTGATAAAAGAGAATGTCAAAGAGATTACTCACCATAGCTTCAATCCGTCCATGGGATTCACTTGGGTTTTATTTATCCAAAAGGTCGACATTCAGAAGGTAAATTCTCATTTTTTTTTTCTCCACGCACGTTTCACTTTGCACGCCTTCTATACAAAAAAGTATTTTTTTTTTTTCCTCTGCAAAATCTTAAACAGAAAAAAAAAAAAAAAAAATGAAATTCAGTCACTCCGAAAAATGCGGTCGGAGGAAGGCGGAAACTGTGGTGAGAACGGCGGCGGGTTAAAAATCCACAAATGCGGCGGCGGCAGCGGAGCACGACACCCGTTAAGACAATTGCACAGAGGAATTATGCTCTTGAAAAAAAAAAAAAAAACTAAACCCACATGTTTATTTGTTAATATTTTTTTTCTTAAATACATAAAAAAAAATCATGAATTTTTAATACTCAAAATGTCAACCAGCAATTTTTTATGTGTCAACATAAGATTTCCTGGATTCAAAATGAGATGGAGAGGAAAGGAAAAAAATATTAAACCCACCGGAAAAAAAAGAAAATAAGTGGGGGGGAGAAAGACGGAGGAGGATTCGTATAAATAAATAAAAATGGCAATTGAACTCTTCCGGTTCCGGTTCAATTGGCCCTCGTGTCTCCGCGTGCCTTGCCTCTGCGAAGCCTTTTAGGTAAAAGTGAAGAGGAGAGTTAGTTGTTGGTGAAACGCCTCGCACGACTACGCCTCCTATCGCTTGGCAACGGCAACATGGAGAGACGGTGGCGACTCGTAGTTTTCGGGCGCCAAAAGGGAGTCCATTCACCCAATAAGAAGGGGGGAAATGGGGAGGGGGGTACGTTAAAGAGAAAGGGTTCAGAGCGCATGCGTCCAAAGGCAAATTCTCTTCGTTCCAGGTTCGAGTTTGCGTCGCCATCTACAGACGATCGCGTAAAGCGATTCGAATATTGCTGCTGCTGGATTTGTGAAAATTCAATGTAAAAATGGAGATGCGTTCGTCCGCTTTAAATTTAAAAGTGCATTTTGAAATGATCATCTAACTTAAGAAGCGTTTCCTTTTTTTGTATTCTGCAATTTTATGTAAAGATGAATTAAAGACCACTATCTTTATATAATAAGAATATAGTAACTATTTGTATTGATTTCAAGTTGTAACTTATAACCTAAGGGATTTTTGAACCACTTCGGTCGTCAAAAATGATAATAGCTAAGTCATTAACTATTTTGATTGATATGTTACACGCCATATCTTAGCATTGAAAGTTTTAATGGTACCATGTGGTTACGATTAGGGTACGTACTACTAAACTAATTTCCACTATCATTAATTACTCGTATTCATTTGTTGTTACGAGTTGTTTCAGTCCCTGAAATTACAACTAATTACGCCACAACTGATTGGCCTTTGTGTTATAAAATTAAGAACAAGTCGTCTTATCACTAGAACAGAAAACCGCTAGAAACTGTAGATACTATAAGAAGATAACAGAAACTACAACTATCACCCCACTTGTAGGCACGTCGCCATAACCCTTCCCATCTGACGTAGTCTTGCCAAAAGTACTAGGTAACCTTTCTCAGAAGTACTAGGTAACCACAAAAGTCCTTGCCGTTTTTTTGTAGACATAAAAGGAAGTGATAGAAGATATGCAAATGAGTGTACAGTGTGGTCCAAATTCTATTAGGGGGGAGCAGGAAGGCTAGCCTGGGTAAATACAGGGCTGTTGGGCATTCACATCAATCACATCTCGTGCAGAAGTGAAGACAAATGGAGGTATCGAAGGAGATGGTTAGGCGTTGTTTACTTTATGACTTCAAGGTGGGTTTGTCAGCAGCAGTAGCATCAAGTCGACGAATGTGTCTTGCGTTTGGGGATGATGCTGTGAATGAACGCACCGCAAGGCATTGGTTCCAGAAATTCAGGTCGGGAGAATTTTCCATTTCTGATGAATCCCGTATCTAGTGTACCTGGCGGACTAGACGCCAAATGGTTCACTACGAGCTGCTATCAACTGGCCAAACCATCACGGGGGACATGTACTCCCAGCAATTGGAACGTGTGCAACAGGCATTGCAGCAGAAGGAGCCAGCATTGGTTAATCGCAAAGAGGTACTCTTCTTTCATGACAATGCCTGGTCACATGTGGCGCGGGTGGCCAGGGAAACCATAGAGCAACTTGGCTGGGAAACTTTATGTCATCCACCTTACTCACCAGATCTTGCTCCAACTGCTGGGAGTACATGTCCCCTGTGATGTATCACCTTTTCCATTTTCTGGACAACCATCTTCGTGGAAAATCCTACATCAAAGATACAGACCTGCGAAAGACACTCACGAACTTCTTTCGAGTCCAAGACCAGCAAGTTTTATAGCCAGGGGATTGATCAACTGGAGACACGTTGGCAGAAGGTGCTAGATGGACTAGCAATACGCTACTTTTTGTGTACATCATTTTGTTTTCCGGAATTAAAAACGGCAAGAACTTTCGTGGTTACCTAATACTTGATATTGCTAATGCCTCCTTTTTCACTGCACTACTCTATTCTACTTCAGGTCCCTAGCATGATCTATCTGGTTTCCAAAATAACTTTTAGATATCGCAGGAAAGGATCACAACCTCCTGAACGTATTGCCGTGCTATTAACATCCTCTGTTCTAAAGTTATTAGATCGGACTGGCGCTTTAGGATTTAGCACTCTTCACTTTTACCACACAGGAAGTTCAAAATTCTTTACTTTTATTTTTTAAATCTGAATTTTAATTTATTTGAATCGGGACCAAAAACACGTTCCATGCAATCGTGTTTCGTGAACATAAATTCGTTCTAAACCAATTTATAACCAATCTAAACTAACAGTCTTTATCATTTTCTTTACTCTCTTGGTATTTGCAAAATCAGGACAGTAAGCCATCTTAATTGGAGCAATCGGATTTTGAGCGGATTAAATCAATTAATTGCGCTTAAATCAATAATCCGAGGACCTTTTGTCCAACATCAGCGGTTCAATACGCAAAGAAGAACGACCACGAAGAGCCAAAACTCCACAGTTTCAAACACATGTTTAATTTCCGATCCATATTGAAGATCCAAACGTTTTATTGCGTGAACATACAAAGTGAGACAATTAATAAAAAGACTGGAGCAATTTAACAAATACAAGACTGTTTAATATTTTTCAAAGTAATTACCTTCTGAAGCCCGCTGTCTTAACTTTTCCAAGATTGTCTCACTTTGGGAAGAGGAAAATGTCTGGTGGAGACAAATTCGGGGAACAGAGAGGATGATATAGCTCCATAATTCCGTTACTGGCTAAGAACCTCTTGGCAAGTATTACTGTGTGCGGTCTGACATCATCGTGCAGTAAGAAGCAACTCCCTTTTGCATGAAATTGTGGCCGTACTCAATGGATTCTCTTAATCAGACGATGCAAAATTTCCCTGCATTACTCCTTGTTGACTGTTTGTCCAGGCGAAACAAACTCCTTATGGATAATGCCAGTGATGTCAAAGAAAGTGATGTTGACTTTTGAAACCGGAATTTCTATTTTTGCGGGGATGTTGGGAACCGCCATTCTATGGTCTGTCGTTTTGTTTTGGAGTAATATTCATAACACCATGTTTCAATTGAATCCAGAAAGTTCGGGTTAACATCTGCGGCCGCGATGAATTCCGTGCTAGCATCCACTCTGTTTTCCTTTTGATCATCTGTTAAGAAATGTGGCACATTCCGAGCACACAATTTCCTTTTGCCGAAATCTTGTGTCAATATAGGCAAATTGTTTCTCGGTTAATGTTTAAAGCGAATATCCTTCCTCCATCATTTTCAAGTTAATTCGCCATTCACTTAACATAACTTCTCTCGGTTTCTCGATCGTTTCTTGTGTTCGAACAGTTTTCGGACGTCCCGTGTGTCCGTTGTCTGTCAGCTCTTCCCGGCCATCACGAAATCTAGCGAACCGTTCAAAAACACGTGCACGAGCATTGCATCGTCACCATATCCTTGCTTTATCAACTTGTAAGTTTCCGTAACGGTTTTTCCAAGTTTAAAACAGAACTTAATATTTGCCCTTTGTTCCATGTTCAATATTGGAACGTCAACTAATGACTGCGTGCCGTTGAAGCACGAGAATATATAGGCGCGTGCAATTTTATTGTTTTAACATGTACACTCGGCAACACTCGCGTTTATAGCTCGAAAACGTGTATCGTCGTGGTCGCACATGCTTGAACACGTTCAAAGTAGCGTCAATCTCATTTATTAATTGTCGAACCTTGTATATGCGTCCATTTTTTTTTCTTTTTTATTTTTAGTAAACAGAATACAAAGCAACAAGAATAGGACTAAAGTTGGGATTATAAATTAATAAGCGTTTAGTGGAATAGTATCAAAACAGTTCATTATTTGGGAATTTATTAGAGGATTATTCAAAAAGAAGGAGCAGATTTAAAATATTTATTTCTAATGAACGACAATAGATAGAGGAAAGTTCAAAATTTTCGGACTGGAATTACTTATCTGAACATGCTCCAACACTGATTGTTTCCACAAATTCATGGTTGTTTCCACAAGATCGAGATGATTTTATCTTCATGCAAGAAGTGCTCCACCTCACTTCTGCCAGCGGTACGGCAGTATCTGAATGACACAATTCCAGGACGATGGATCGGAAGAAGTGGGCAACCTGATCTTGTTCATCTTAACTGGCCTCCAAGGTCGCCAGACTCTTACCTCTTGCGATTTTTATCTGTGGGAGTAAATAAAAGACAGCGTGTATGCCTGCTACTCTTCAAGATCTGCGAGATCGAATTGTTACAGCAGTGACTTTAATAACCAAGGACCAGTTATTTCGTGTGGGGTAAGAGATGGACTATCCGATTCAACGTTTGTCGCATAACAAATGGAGCTCATGTTGAATGCATAAAATAAAACTTCGAACTTTCCTCTCTCCAGTGATGTATCATATGTGTCTCTGTCTATTGTCGTTCATTAGAAATAAAGCTTTTAAATCTGCTCCTTCTTTTTGAAGAACCCTGTATTTGGACTCTTCTTCTGCGAGTTCTTAAGTTTATCTGAAGTCTAAAGTTCATATTAGCTCTCAACTAGATTATTTTCTCTTTTAATCATTAGTTAATATACATAACCAATAATATCAAAATCGAAAACAGTTCATAATCAAAAGTTTAGAAAGTTGAGTTCGACCCCTTATTCTTTAAGGTGACCTAAGGAGGGTCGCACACTATGGAAAGTGGTTTTGTAAAGCAGTTTAATTCAAATACATAAGAATTCATGAAATCATTCGATTGCGTAGCCGTGCTTTTATAAAAGCCGTCAGAATGGTTTCGTGATCTGAGCTATTGAAATGACTTATCCCTCAATGCTCCTTACATTTTTTGATATTTTTCGGCTCAATTTTATATCGCAGTTTTTATACTTCGTTGCATTCAAACGCGATTTTGGACTTCGGGGGAAATTTTTTGGGCTTATCAAAGGATGAATTCAGCATTTCCGCTTCTTCTTTTTAACTGCAGGGGACCAAAGCATAAGTGATTACATTAAACAGTGGCCCGCCTAAAAAGTTTTCAATGGATATCAGAAAATTGAACGAAAACCGTAGAAACAGTGGGTTTTGCTCTTTCCAACTGTGTAACTAATACGAAGGGTGTTCATAAAAGACCGAATTTTTAAAGTGTGTGCCAACCAGCTCAAAAAGCGCACTGTTGCTATTGAGCGTACTTAATAGTAGGTTTTGATAAGAAACTGCCATTTGCCACGTTTTACTATAAGCATTAGTTGTCGAGCGACTTTTGCTGAACCGAATGTGTGCACAGGTGTACGCCATGAATTTTTGGAAAAAAAGGTTTGGATGTTGCATCAGCACAATCTGCTAGCTCATACGCCACTCTTCGTCCTCAATTTTCTGGCAAAACATCAGGCATCCACTGTGCTTCTTCCATCCTTTTCTTCGGATTTAGTAACCACAAAGAAAGAGTGCGTTCCAGGAAACATTACAACAATGGGGGAAAGTTTGAGAATGGTTTAACGCCAGTAGAGAGCTATTTGAAAGGGGCAGTGGTTAATATGAGCGATGAAGTCTTTATAGCAAAAACATCAGCTTTTGAACATTAAAATTCGAATTTAAAAGCGGTTTATACAGTCCTGGACAAAATTATAGGACCAGTCAAGAGATGTAAAATGAATTTATTTGATTCACAATCTTGTGTACAGTATAATTTGTAATGGACAATACAACATATTTCTAAGAAAAAAAAACGAGTTTAAAAAAAAAATAAAACTAGCATCATCTTTTTTCATTTGTGAGCTACAAAACACAGTGGACAAAATTATAAGACCAGTGTCATTGACAACAAAATTTTTTACCCGTGTTGTTGTAATTATTTATTTACAACAATTTTAACATAAACTAAAACTGTGTTTGCTTTCCATTTAAACGTATCATTTCAATTAAACGGTCTGTCGTTGACTCAGCCAATTTTTTCAGTCTGTCGAGTGGTATATCAGCCCAAGCTTTTGTAATGGCGCTTTTCAAATCTTTTATGGTGTGAAACTGCTTTCCACCGGAATAAACGCTTCGCACCCCATCACCCCACAAGTTCTCAATGGGAATGAGATCAGGAGTGCACGCTGGCCAGTCTAAAACACGAATTTCTTGATCACGAAGCCACTGATGAGCGGATACTGCACGGTGTATGGGCGCGTTATCAAGCCCGGATCGCTCAGTTCGTCTCTAAATGGCAATAAATAATTTCCTAAAACATCTTGATAATCGTCTACATTTGACTTCGGCTTCACAAAACATAAACTTGATTTGCTGTTGGCAGAAAAAGCAGCCCACATCTTAACGGAACCTCCGCCTTGCACTCGTCTTGAAAGAAACTGTTCTGACTGCCTGAGATCATGCCAGTAGAATCTTATGCTATCAGGCCCATCCATATTAAATTTTTTTTCGTCACTAAAGATAGTATGATTCCACATTTGTGAATTCCCAATGTACTGTTTCGCAAAGGCGGGTCTTGCACGCATGTGACTTGAAATTAATTTTGGCTTGGTGGATGCTTGGAGTACACGACGAGTTGTTCTGTCTGTTACAGGAAGGTTCAGAGATGACATGATCTTAGAGGATGTTGCTCCTGCGTTGGTTGAAGCCGTTCTCAGGATAGCACGTTTGTCTCTTTTTGACATCTTCGGACGTCTTCCTGGATGAGGATTTTTTTTCCATAGCCATGTGGATCAGTTAAAAAAAATTGTGTACAGTCTTGGACTTTCCAATAATTCCAGAAATTTCTTTTTCACTCTTTTCACAGTTTTTGTAAGTTGTAATTTGAGCTGTTGTTCACTGCTTAATTTTCTACCACGTCCCATGATGATTTTGTTCAATATGGAACAGAATTTTGTTGTTTACTAAAGTAATGAAAATAATTGAATTCTTGGCAGAAAAAATTCAGAATAATCCATTATTTTGAAGGTGGTCCTATAATTTTGTCCATGCTCACAAATGAAAAAAGATTTTAAACTTTATTTTTTTTTCTTTGAAATATGTTGTATTGTCCATTACAAATTCTACTGTACACAGGATCGTGAATCAAATAAATTCATTTTGCATCTCTTGACTGGTCCTATAATTTTGTCCAGGACTGTAGCTTAGCAGCATTATCTTTTATGGTCTTTCCAGCATGGGAAACAGTTGATTTCTCTTCACGAAAACGCAGCGCCAAAAAAAAAGATAATAAGCATTACAGACGTTTTTAATATAAAAAAAATGGTTTGTTCTTAATTAAATTGCCTCTCTGTGTACATTACGATGATTCTTATCTTTCGAAATAAATTGTTTTGTTTGCCTAATTAATGAAAATAGGTTCATCTACTTTTACTCCTTCATTTGCACTTTTTAACCCCTCAATTTTTTTTATCAAAAAAAATTGATTTTCTCGAACGTAGTATTTAGAAAATATAAAAGAATCATACCTTCTTTCCTTTCTCCTCATTTTCGATCGAATGATATAATACATGCCATATGATGCTATAGTTCTAAAGACCAAGTGACTGCCACCCCCACAACTCTGACCCCACTGGGACAATTTGGCCCAAATTTCATAGTAATTTAGATCTTGCCTAGAGGAATCTGCATATCGAATTTCACTCCTTGACGTATCTAAATATCACATAGATCTTTTGCCCCCTCTGAATCCCACCCCCGTAAATCCGACCCCAGTGGACCAATCAAAAACCCAACTAAATAGCGAAGGTGGACATGCCCGTAGTAAGCTACATTCCGAATTCCAATCCGCGCTACCTCAATTGGTTGGAGCAGAGAAAACAAAAGTCGTAGTCCCTGGTTCAAATCGAGATCGTGAAAATTTCCCTTTCCTTTACTACTGTATATTGTAAGTATGATACGCATGAAGAATTTCTTCAGTTTCTTTATCTTCTCTTTGAGTCAATCTAATCAGATTTCATCATTACACAATCGAGGGACGGAAAGAGACGATACCAATAAATATGGTATATTTACAATTGTACTTCCAAACTTTGGAAGTCTGAAGGAGCCACACGCCCCGTAAAATCATCACTGGTACAACTTAGTAGAACCAAACTGAACAAAAATTAGACTCTCGAAAACAAATCTCTCTTCTCTGCGTGCGTGTTTGTGTTTGTGGATGCGCGAATCAATAAAAGCTCATTTTTATGTTTACTTTCATTAGCAGGCTTTGCAAGAGCATTCAAAAAAGTTTGACCTCATCGGTTGCCCTTCCTCAGAAACAGACGTTAAATTCGTTTACGAGCTTTAAGTATAATGACCGCTCCTGTCTGTCTTCTCTTTGCTCCTTAACTCAAACACAAGAGAAAGAAAGAGAAAAGCAAACACTTGACTAGTTCGACCCCGCCAACATCGCTCGATCTGAACATTGCAAAAAGCGCCACCAAATCCAATCAGTGGTTTCTTCAATCCCCAACGAAGAGACGGAGGCGGTAAAAGAGTAAAAGGATGATTAGAGCGAGGCAAGCAAAGAGGGCAAGAGAGAGGAAAAATAAGAAGGAAAAAAAAACACGAATGCCAAAATAAATAGAAAAGACAAGAACTAAGTCAAGGAATGATTACAAACATACTCAGAGAAAGAGAGAGTGCGGTTGAAACAATTAGAACACGAAACAGATTGAATTGATGAGAAGAGAACGTTCCCACGAAAGAGACGAGAAAGGCAGAAGGAATGAATGGAGATGAAATGGTTGACTGTTAAAGAAAGGAGAGAGGAATAAAGGAAACCCTTCTTAGGAGTTGAATTGTGTTTCCGTATTTCCAGCTGAGAGACTCGTCGTCGAATTAGGGGAAAACCGCGTTGCACTCGAAATCCGATTCGAGCAAAAACGAGCGAAACTCGCGACGAAAGTTAGAACAGGAAACAAGGGCCTCCATCTCAGGTAATTAGAAGGAAATCGTTCCCCCCTTCCCCAAAAAACAATTTCGAAACCATATAGACTACGATATCCTATCCGCAAAAAAAGAAAGAAATACTTTCGTTCAATTCGATTTAACACTCCTGGTTTTGTTTTTTTTCTCTTCACATCAATGCACTTGATATCAATATATGCTGTTATATCGCCATTCCTAATTTAGTTTATATTTAAAAACTAAGGCATTCTTTACGGTTCAAAATAAGTTTCTTTAAAATTTGATATGGAAGGTTAGGTTAGGTTAGGTTAGGTTCAAAATACGTTTCTTTCAATTTTTTTTTCAAATGGTTCATTAGTACGAATTACCCCAACAAACAATTCGTTCTGAAGAGGGATGAATGAATACCTTGTTTACGTCCAGCACCCCGAAACAGAACCAATCGCGAACATTTCAGAGATACTGGGACTGTTAAACATAAAGTTCGTAGAGGCCAACCAAAAACACCAGCCATACTTTGGCAAGGATAGGTTACAACAGCCGACGGCCAGTCTGGGTACCTTTGATCTCCACCCAAAAGCGCAAAAAACGTCTCCAATTTGCCCGTGATCACCAACACTGGACCGTCGACGACTGGAAGAAGTTCTGCTGGTCGGATGATTCCCGTTTTTTATTGCACCATGCAGATGGCCGACGCAGAATTTGGAGACAACAACAGGTAGCTGTAACAGTATTCGGCGGGGGGAGCCGCCACACTACAAAAAAACTGGCCACTCAGTGTATGTCCATGAAGAGGTGAACCGTGAGAACATGAGATATTGTAGCGATACGAACCCTGGTCCATCCAGTGTCGTTGGTGATGTCAAAGTTTTGGTATGGTGTGGAATATTGGAACAAATGGACCAAATTTCATAGATGGTACCTTAAATGCTAAAGCGTATCTGCGAATATTACAGAATACTGTGTTCCCGTCACTATTTATTGAACATGGCAGTTTCCCAAGCTTTTTCCAGCAGGACAGCGCACCACCACATATGGAGGTAATGTCCTTCAATGGCTGGATGGGCAATTAATTGGTCGTTGGACTGGCCGGCGGGGTCCTGTGGAGTGGCCACCATGTTCCTTAGATCTCATGGCGCTAGATTTTTATGTGGGGCCACTTGAAACAACCTGTGTAGGATGCGAAAATCCAAACGTCACCTTCAGCAACGTATCCTACAAGCATAAGAAAGCATTACCCCCGACATTCTTGTGCGTGTGCATAATGAATGGATAGAGTGCCTTGAGCTCTGTGTCCAGCAGAAGGGACAACACATTGACCACATCCTTTAGCTGCTGCAACCAAGTTTTCGATGTGTGTGGGGTTTGTTTTTTTTTGTTGTTTTTTTATTTATTTATTTATGAATTGGGATGATGAAAGAGGCTAGAGGAGAATGGACAACTACTCGCACCTGGGCTCGAATGGGTTACCAAACCCGAAGACCATCTCTGGTACCAATGTTTGTCTTCAATACCAGAAGAACAAGAAAGCGCACCTCATGTGGGCACAGCAGCACAAAAATTGGACCATTGAGAATTCGAAAAAGCTTGCCTGATCAGACGAACCTAGGTTCTTGCTACATCAGGTTGATGGAAGGGTTAGAATATGGCGAAAGCAACAAAGCCATGGACCCCTCAGGTCTGATGCGGACTTTGCAAGGTGGTGGAGGGGGTGTAATGATTGGAGAATGTTTTCTTGGCATGAAATATCTATAGACGGTCGTTTGAACGCCAAAGCATACATAACATTGTTGCAGATCAAATTTTTCTTCTCTTCTAACTGCTCACGTACATACGAGTTGGTATCAAATAGTTTTACTACCAATTCTGTAGAACGAAAACAGATTGTCAACGCATGCACACCTGCTTGGCTAATTACAATGATGTCGCTTAATTCGTTCTCGTTAAATTAACAAGGGGGTGGATACTTTTCGGACAAACATCATATTCGTTTGTTTTTGTTTGTTTTGTTTTTTGTTGTTTTTTTTTTAATTTAAAGGAATAAGAAAGTTAAAGTTTAGTGCAATGTCTATCTTTTAAAAAACGGATAGAAGAGATCCATAAAATTTGCAAAATGTTGTTATGAAACTGGTTTCGAACAACCCTGCACAAAAGTACGATTATCAAGACCATCCACCACTGGCCATGGAAGGATTGAGATACCCTGGATTTACGTTGCACCGTTCTCGTTTAAACGAGTTCACACTAAACGTAACACGCGAATGGACCAGCACAAAACGCATAGTCCGCGGTTAGTGGTATTACCACGGCCTTTTAGAATCTCCTTGGTAGTTTCTAGAAGGCCGTGGTATTGCCCGTTAAGTCGCGGGTATGCTCTATTAGAGAAGATATTAAGCTAAAATTGGACACGAGAAGCTACATGAGAAGTACTAAACAGAATCTACAAGTACAGTATTCATCTGTAATAGCTGCCAACCTAAGGTGCTTGCTATTACGTGAAAAAAGCAGGCATCCTATTTCTTGATACGATTTACGACGACTTCCAACCGTCTAATTGTGAACCCGTCACCTTTCTCACCTCGATTGAGAAGAATGAGCAAAAACTTCGGAGATCGGGACACCGTTTTTCGAATTTTCCGCCATTAACAAAATTTTTAAAATAAATACCTGAGGACATGTTGGAATTTCTTTATGTAGAACATTTCCCCTTCATCAGCGTCCATAGAATAAAAATCGACTCGTCCGTAAGCTAACGTGACGATACCAATGGAAACTGTATCGTCACAGTTGTGTATAACGTGCGCCTTGAGTCTCTTGAAAAGGTCTCAAAACACCCGAGTCTCTGAAAAGGTCTCAAAAAGGAATCACAGTTGGTCGTAAGCGCGTCAATAGAGGATGGACTCGCCGGATGTGAGCCGCGAACGAGGTGGCTTAGCGAGTAGAGTCCTTCAACATGGCGGCGTATGAAAATATCGAACGAGTCACGCGCGTGATGAACACTTTAGAATTCCTGTGTGATCGTAGAATTCGAGACCGATCAAATCCAATTGAAGAATACGATGATTATAGTTTTCGTATGCGATACCGTTTGGCGAAAAATATGGTGATGCTCGTATGGGGGAAATATTCGCCGACTTGCATTGCCCTCGAGGAGGCGGCGCTCTGCCGCCGCTACTGCAGTTTCTCGTGGCGCTGCGCTTCTTCGCAACAGGTAAAAATGCTTCATTCTAAAAAAAATGAATGAAGCATTTTTATGAATGACGCTGATCATCTTAAATTAAAGAAACGCCACATTTCCTTTAAATGTACGGGATCAGTACATATATTTCCATCACTGGTCATTGCGTGTCGATTCTCACCTCCTCCCCCAGCATGTTTGCTCTTCTCTCCTTGCTTCGCTATATATTGGCTCTCGCAGTTTCTTTCGTGTATTACAGTTTTTATTACAAAAATGAGACGCAAAAATATTTATTACATTAATAAGAAATAAACATAGTCATTGTTAATAATAATAATAATAATAATAATAATAATAATAATAATACCAATAAATGTACGCAATGTTACCTAAATAGCGCTAGAAGGTCATACGTAAATGCAATAAAGTGAAAACTAACGCAGGCTGCAACTTAAGTACATAACTGAATTATAAATATATTTTAGAAAATAGCAAAATGTAATTTGATATTTAAATAATAAATAAATAAATAATTTATTATAAGTAATGTGCAAAATTACACTCCGTTTATAAAGCATTTCTCAAGGAAACGATGTTTTACCTCTGATCCACACAATTCCAAATATAAATTATTTAAACTTGAGGATTTTTATATAAATCTGAACATAAATTTACTGGTTTCCCTAATGTTGGAATTATGATAGGGAAAAAAAATAAACCAAGAATATTGTCCCCGATAGCAATTTCACAAGCTTTTATAAAAATCTAAGAAAAGATAAATGACTTTGTTATATCTATATCTAATTAAGTATGATCATTTAAAAATTTTGGAATTGGAATTTACAAAGCCTATTTTATAATAAAGAAAAAATAAGAAATTTGACAGGGGTTAAACCTAAAAATAAAGTCCTATGGTTTCTTATAAAATTTGATTTACCGACAGTTTATTAATAAGAAACGTGCATGAGTTCAGAGGGATAAACTGATTTAAATAAAGAATAATGAAATAGTTAGTCATCACGTAATTCATGTACTATATTATCAAATAATTTTGGATATAACTCATACTATAACTTATAATATTGTAAAATAAAACAAACAAAATTTCTTTTTCCACAACATACAATGAAATCGTTTTCGAAATTGCATTTGCCTTTCCATATTTTCATTATATATATTGTAGAGTAAAAGATTTTGCTTGTATTAATGTATAATATTGTATCCAATACTATATCTTAATATAGTACTTCAGTTTATATATCTACAGATTTAATATACGAATTATTACTGTAATTAATTAAGGAAAAATCGTTTTTAAATCTGTTAAAATTTCGATTTCCTAAGCAGAATAACTTCAAAAACAACTTTTTTTTTTAAATT
>JAHWFO010009918.1:550921-574700 GCA_023313115.1 Rhysida immarginata | reverse complement strand
ACGGGTTTTCTCCTGTGTAGTCCCTGTTTTTACCTGCTGAATGATGAGAGCTTCGCCCTCGAAAAGCGCTTACAGGATAAGGTCGTATTTTTCCTTTTGTAATTTTGTTGTGGTCAAAGAGTCTTTTATTTATTTTATTTCATTACTTTTATCCACATTTCTTTCCCTTTTCAATTTTTCTGGTGGTTGTAATAATTTTTGCCAACTCCCGAAAAGTTTTTTAAGCATTTACATATTTTTTGTCATGTAATTTTACATACAATTTATATCATTATCATTATTTGAAAGCAATGTGACTTCATTAATCACACAATGCCCATTTCCGGTATTCAAACTTAAAACATTGACTTCCGGTTTGCTAATTTCCGGTTCTCCGGTTTTGAAACTCTCTGAAGGTGGCAACCCTAAAACTTGTAGAGATGGATTACCACCAACACTCATCTGTATCCGTGACTCATCTGTATGATTGCGGCTTCTTTTTGATCGTCCTTCGTAAAACATTATTTATATGAATTTTGTTCCCTCGGAATTAATCATAATATCTTACACTGTCAATCAAAGCACAAAACATAAAATAACACTATTTCTTAGAATTTTGAGAGCTAACTACAGTTTCAAAATACTAAATTTCTCAGCGAAACTAGAAATCACAGAACAAAATCAATAAATTTATTCATAATTTATTTTCATTTGTGAAAAGTAAAGGCATAGTATACAAGAAAAAAGAAAAAAATGTCATTTTTTTTTTTTTTTTTTACATTATTATGTTGCCCCTTTTAAGTAAATGTATACAAAATTAAACATATGGAATGATTCTAGTAGATTCTTTAAAAATGAAAATAAGATGGACATTTTTAGAATACTTCTGCTTTCACCTCTTAAAAAGATTAATACACTTTTTAATAAATGATTTTATGTAAATAATTCCTAGTGTTTTTAAGATGCCTATAATTTGAAATGTTTGCCATTATTTACATGATTTATTATCCCTGAAAAGTACAAAATATCACAAACTTTTAGTTCTCATTTACCCTCTTCTCCTTCTTTACCAGCGTCAGCCACACACAGAAGAACCACAATGATAATTTTAAGGACTAACGATTTTAAAACAAAGCTGTTTGAAACTGGAATTTAAACAAAGAGCTGGAATTTGAATTGCGCTATTGAATGAGGAACGATAGCTTAACGTATTTACAAAAAATAATAATAATGATTACAAAAATATTGCCTTTTAAGAGTGTCATGAAATTTCCTAAGTAATGCTTTAAAAATGAAAAAAAAAAAATTCCCTGATCAGTATTATGTGGATAAATTAAAATTATGTACAATGACTTAAATTACACTTTATAACAAAAAAGGTATAATATTAAGAGTAAGAATGAACCCAAATTCCTTTCAAATTCACATAGTAAATGGAATATCTTTAATACGGTTCTTTCAAATAGCAAATGAATTCTTCTAATAAATGCACTTAAGTTAACGTTTTCCTTAGTGCTGGAAAGTTACTTCAATTTTCACCTTATACCTGCAAATTAAAAACAAGAAAAAAAAAAACAAAACAGGATAGCCAAATTTCATAATACATTTTATTAAGCTGCTGTACTAAGAAGTTTATCATTGAGAAAAACTTCATTAAAACAAAATTAAACTTCATATTATTCTGACTATGAGAGCGCATCCAAAAGTTCTTCAAATTCTTTAATAATTAAAATTACACTAATACTCTATATGGAAAAAAGTATTCGGACACCTTATGAAACCTATTTTGCAGTAAAACAGTGTCCCACACTATTGGATAAACAGATATGTAGTTACCTCAAGCTGTCCCTTTCAGAACGAGAGATTCGAATGATGTGCCCTTGATATTGAGCCACCCATATCAACCGATCTTACCATTTTTTTCCTTTAGGGGTACGTGCAGGACAAGGCATTTCTACAGTAACTACAGGAGTTACAGTAATTAAAGCAACATGCTTCTATCTCCATTTCCACTGTAGACTCAAATGATCAGGCTATGCTGACAAGACTATCATCTAGTTGTCTTCCACAAAAAAAAACAAAAAAAAAAACAAACAAGGGTGCTCACATCGAACATCTGTGACTGTCGTAGAAATCTGGAAAATTAAACTTTCACGAGTTTTTAAGAAATAAATTAATAAATTCGTTATAACAGTCGTTGGCATGTCTTCTTGTGTAAATTATCCTGTATATTCAGCTACTAAGAAGCCTCTTTCAATAAAGTCTTTATGCAATTGTTCGTTAATACTATATAATCAGACCTTGGAAATTCGTGCATTGTAATTCGCAAATTCACAGATCCACAAAAATTTCATTGGAACTGAACTTATTTGCACCCACGATTTTTTCCCATATCTGCAAACTCCTCAAAAAAACCCTACAGAAGTGTTTATGTTTAATTTTTGTAGAATTTATAAGTTTTCAGGCTTTTAAGTGCAAAATTGGTATTAAAAAAATAACATTTATTTCTTTTGAAAAACATTTGTTTTTGTTGGGTTTTTTTTTTTTAAGGGTAATGTATTAAACTAACTTTTAAATGAAATTAAAGTGTTTGAAAGCATGACTGGGGTCATATTAGGGGTTCAACTATAGAAATAAGTATATTTTACCATTTTTGTGATTCTACCAAACATCCGCGAATCCTCTTCATTCGCGACGGGTTCTGGAACCTAATCTCGCGAATGCCCGAGGTCTGACTATATACCGTAAAAGCTCGATTTGAGGCTAGGGGTGTAAAATAAAGCCAGTCTCTGTTTAAAATCAGATATTTATCTAAAAATTTCAGCTAAAAGCCGGTCTCGAGTAAAGGCCCAATCTATTGGGATACAGAAACCACGTTACAAGAGATAGAAGATGAAGAACTTTAGAATAATGAAGCAGTCATCTCCAGCGATTCCGAAACAGAAGACTAATATCTACTAGCAAATTTCCATAGTTTATGATGTAAAACTTTAAAAATTTGTTTTTAATAATTTTTTTCCACCAAGTACATGAACAAGTAAGTACTTCACAGATTCACACCAAATTGATATATGCTACTCATCTAAAGCTACTACATGTATTGATGCTTGCAAAATAAGAAAATGCTAAATCTTGTTTCTTTCAAAATTAACCGAGAAAACAAAAAAAATTTGGGCACATATAATCACACAAAGACTCCATTGTTAAAGCAGTGTGTATTGCATTAATGCACTCTCAACTTCTTTCTTCCACTACTCAACAATAAGCACGAATCCACTTCATCTGAAAACAACACTATCGCTTCCAAGGTATGCTTGCATACAAAAAAAAAGTGCGTCGTACAATTATGCGTGCATCCTTTGTAAGTTGCATGTCAAAATTTAGTGAGTTGCTCTTAACACCAGGGAGCCCGTCTTGATTAATGGCCGGGGAGTCAAAACTGTTTTAACAAATATTAGCCGTGTCTCAAATCGAGATTTTACCGTAGCCAGACATTAAACATTACCAGTTACATTGAATTTTAATTTTAATCCAATACGTCCATCCAGGGCCTGTATGGCCGGAGGCCGAGTTGGGTCCATGGATGGACCTGGATTAATGACTGCTGTATAATGGTCGCAGCAGCCCAGGGGGTAAAGATCAGGTTTTCATTTGTTGGAAACGATGAAGGTAAGGTGGGATTGTTACTCGGACTAGAATGGTCAGGTGTCTTTCTGCGCCGGGGCCTGATTTTCTTGTGGGCTACGGATTTTACGATATATGATTCACACTGAAAATGGCCGTATAGCAACCGAAATGTTGATAGATTAAATTCTTTGTGGACAAGTGTAATATTGGTTTTGTTCTCCATCTCTCCTCTCTTCTGTCAAATCTTGGCTCCTTTGGTCACACTTTTGGCCATCTTAAATTATTTCACAACATAATGCAAATAATAATGGAAAAAAAGCACTTATCAAAAGTAAGCTATAAACCATGTCTCATATCGTTTCACAAAGAATGCATGAAATAGTACCTAAGCAACCATTTGGTTGTACTCATTAACATACACACACTTTTGGATACACCCTCTTTTATTAACGTTACACCTAAAATTAAAACAATGGCAACATAATTTACCAACTTAAGTGCATTGGTACTTTTCCTCACCTTTTTAAAATTTTCAGCCATCATAATCATTAACAAGGAAGTGGTATACAAATGTAGCTTTTTTCTTGTCAATGGCCTGAGAGGAAGCCCTCCTGAGTGCAATACTATCATTGTTCTCGGTCTGCGGAGTTCTGATGAATATCCTTCCAAAAATTGTACCTAAACAGAAAGGTCAACCAATTATTTCCGATGAACAGAAATTAGAATGGTGAAACAATGTTGTTTTCATTGAGAACTTTCTTTTCCCCTCCCAAAACTAGAAAACTCGCAAGAACTTACTAAGTGTTTTGATATCCAACTTGTTCTTGTCTGCATGGCTTAGTAATTGTTTTAAAAAGGAGGTCAAATACTTAAAAACATTACGATGGACTTCTGATATCTGGCTGAGGATCTAATATATAATAATCAAGAACTGCATATTGAAACATCTCACAATGGTAGATTACTTTCTATGTGCAGTGATATTCATGTATGAAATTACCTGTTTACATGCAGTGAAATTATTGGCACTCTCTAAACATTGGAGGTAAAATGCATAAGGGATTACAGGTTCAGGTAATGCTTCTAAAAACAACAACAATGCTTCTGCCACGGAATGAACACTGCCAGCTATAGCAAAAAATATAAGTTGAGGAAACACACACAGGTGGTCTATTTGCTCATGAATTTTTTGTAATTATATATTGATAAAGATGAATATACTCCTTTAATTAAAATAGTAAAATTAAAATAAATAATAAAAAAATGATAATTATAATATAATAAAATAATAAAAAAACAAGGAAAAAGTCACCAGAGTTAAAGTTTAAGTACGAAGAAACACAGAAGATGTACAGAAGAGACGAAGATCAGATGAAAACACAGAAGATATACTGAAGAGATGAAGATCAGATGAAACACAGAAGAAACACAGAAGAGACGAAGATACTGCGAAGAAACGTAACAGGAACACAGGGAGGTACACAGGTCTATGATGGAAGTTCGATGATTCGTGATGTAAATGACTCGTGATGTAAATGACTGTCTATAATATTAACGTTTTCGGGATTTTTTTCCCATCATCAGATTTAAAGTTTTGAATGAATGGAAGATAATGATAAAAATTAAATAAATAAAACAATGTTGTCTAATACAATGTGTGATTATTTTGATTGTTGTGATCGGGATTGTTGGGTGTAAGGGAAGTGATATTATATTTTTATATTTTTAGTAATAATTTCCATTTATTATTAATTTCTATTGATGGCTTGGCTAAATTTTTTTCATTCGAAATAATGTTGATAGTTTCCTTCATTAGTCTTTTTTTATAATTTATATATCTTCTGTGTTTTCATCTGATCTTCGTCTCTTCTGTACATCTTCTGTGTTTCTTCGTACTTAAACTTTAACTCTGGTGACTTTTTCCTTGTTTTTTTATTATTTTATTATATTATAATTATCATTTTTTTATTATTTATTTTAATTTTACTATTTTAATTAAAGGAGTATATTCATCTTTATCAATATATAATTATCACTACTCCTACATTTATAATATAATTTTTTGTAATGTTTCAATAAAAAGGATACGCAATTTTTCAGGTACTCCAGTATCGAGGCACTCGCGAATTGATAAAATTTCTGAATGAAGGCCTGGTAATTCAAATAGTTGTTCCTAGAATGATAAAATTTTATTTCTAAATTTCACAGGAAGAATACCTTAAATATTGTAGTGTCTTTTATATGTGAATACTGAAATATCAGAGCAAAGCCCACTTTAATGATCTTAGTACAGTTGCTACCAGCTAACCTTAAGAATTGGATCTACAGTAAAACCTTGCAGCATTGTACAAATTCTTGTCTTGAAGTAAGAGTGGAAATTGCAGTACAAGCGAGTTTCATACAAGCAATCGCTAATACTATCTTTGCACTGTGAGCTAATCACAGACAGTAGACTTAACCATGGTTAGCTAATCAAGCACTTTCTGTTTGCAATGCATTCAAGGGAAATAAAGGTTACAAAGCAAAATGGTGTTTTCTATGATTTTTTCCTCGCAATTGCGTCTATAGATGGTGGTGAAGGTAGCAACTGAATTCTGCAGGCATCAAATTTTGTAGTTGGCAAAATAACAGAAACTTCGATATGTGCTCATCCACATGGTGGTTACATTAAATTTTCAAACTTGAGAAAAATCTCCCCAAACGTACAGGGCTGGACAAAAATATGGAAACACCTCAGAAAATGCATGACTGAAGTAAAATGCAAATTTTATGCAAATTTGAGTGATGTGCTGCTATCACCCCTATTTAGTACTAGAAGAGGTACCCGGCGTTGCCCGGGATAATTACACATGCACAAACTTTTCCTTTCATTGTTAGTCATGAGATATTGATTGTTGGTTCATGCAGAGCGTTTGTGAATTGCGTGTTGATACCTATTGTTGTACCTTGCATTGTTGGTCATGAGATATTTCTCATTAATATGCCTTGCCATAACCATGAATATCGATTTTTTATCGATATTTATTATTTTTCCGAAATCTGAGGTAGACAGTGACCTTCCTCATGCTTTGAAGGTCATGTATGCGAAATTTCATCAAGATCGGAATAAAACTGTAGATTTGTATAAAAAACGTACAGACCCACAGACAGACCCACAAACATCCTTCTTTATATATATAGATAGATTGGCAATAAACCTTCAGCAAGTAGATAAAAAGCTTCATTTGTTTCTATGCTGTATTCTGTTGAGTTTTTAGTGCAATATGGCTGAACTAACAGAATTCGAATGTGGGCAAATTGTTGGAGCCCATATGGTGGGTGCTTCTGTAACCAAGGTGTCTGAAATGTTTGGTGTTTCAAGAGGCACAGTATCCAAGATTACAACTGCATACATCAGGAGTGGGAAAACCAAGTCTGATAAACATCAGCGTGGACGGAAAAATGTGTTGGATGATCGAGACAAACGAACACTGCGTAGGATTGTGGTACGTAATAAAAGACTACAGCTGCAGAACTGAATGCCACCCTCACAAACCCTGTCAGCACCAAAACAGTTCGAAGGGAACTCCACAAACAGGGTATTTCTAGACATGTTGCAATCCCAAAGCCACTGATCACTGATCGCAATGCTAAAATCCGAAGAGAGTGGTGCCATGTCATAAAACCGGGTCTTTGGAGCAATGGAAAAAGGTCATATGGTCGGAAGAAGACTATTTCCAACTGCTGGCCGAGTTTACGTCTGGAGAAGACCAAAGCAAGCTTATGATCAAGATTGTTTGCAGCCAACAGTAAAACATGGTGGAGGTTCAGTCATGGTTTGAGCAGCAATATCGTGGTATTCTGTCGGCCCTATCGTTACCCTGCAAGGCCACATCACTGCCAAGGACTATCTCAACGTTTTGTGTGACTAGGTTCATCCGATGGTGCAAACTTTGTTCCCCAAAGGTGATGCCTTTTACCAAGATGATAAGGCGCCGGTTCACACAGCTCGCATTGTCCAGGACTAATTTTCTCAGCATGAGGGTGAAGTGTCGCATCTGCCATGGCCCCCACAATCACCAGATATTAATATTATTGAGCCTTTGTGGTCTGGTTTGGAAAGAAACTTGCGAGCACGCTATCCACCTCCATCATCATTGAAGGAACTTGCCACTGTTTTGCATGAAGAATAGTACAAGATTCCCTTACAAATCATACAGGATCTGTATTTGTCTATTCCAAGGAGGCTCCAAGCTGTTCTACAAGCCAAAGGTTATCCAACTCCATATTAAAGGTGATATGTTTTTTGTTAGGTGTTTCCATATTTTTGTCCAACCCCTGTATATAAGAGCTTTGATTTGCTCACCAGAACTTTTATTTTCCTGTTTCTTGGTGCTAACTGACTTATGACGTCACTAATCGGATTTCAGAAATTTGGTTACTTAAATGACTTTTAACTGAGCTGGAAAACGTGATTTGGTAATCAAAGCAGGCTGCACAGTTCTTCTTGATCTTGATCACGAGGTAACTGCGCTTACTTAACCATTATCAAGGCATAGTATGAACACAATATAATCAGCACTGAACTCGCATATGCAACCTCCTCTTGCTCAGTTAACCTGTTTATCTCGTTCCTTGTCTCCTTCCAAACAATAATCCTCTGCCTCCCCGCTCCATAGTTTTCCTCGTGCACAAAAGCCCAAAAAATGATATTTTTGGGTAGTGTTTGGGGATTGGATCGGATTAATGAGATTTTAATGGATTTCAATGGGGAAAGTAGATTGTAAAATGAATAAATCTTATAACGAGCTCAGTCATGGAACAAATTAACTCTTAAGCGAGGTATCACTGTACTTGCAAAACGCAATCATGGGATCCTTCATGATATGTTCACTTGAAGATGAAAACTAAACTGGCTTCCACACATTTCGTTCACATAAAACAAAACGTGATGACACACTTGAAAAACCTGCTCTACCAATCACTACCATTCCGTGCAGAGAACTATTTCTTATTAACTGCACATGCACAGAGTGTGTTGTTATCTCCCAGAAATGAGTCGACTACAGCTGCATGAAGTTAACATAATCTAATATTACATTTTCTCTTTAGTTTTGTTCATCATTTAATTATCATTTCACAATTAAGAAACAGATATAATTAAGGACACATTAACAGTTTACTCAGCCCGACAGTGTTTAAACCAATGAATGGAAAGTATTTAAAAACACAAACTGAAATTCTATTCTCTTTTGGATTAGATAAGAGTCAAAAGATACATTATTTTGAATGAGTGTACTTAATAGTATAATGAGAGTACAAACCTGATCATTAAAAAATTTAAAGAGATGATCCACTAACAGCCAAATCTCTTTTGGAATATCAAAAGTATCGGAGATGAAATTTTCCTTTGTGGGACTAATTTCCTAAATAATATAAGCACAGTTGATAACAGCCTATTCAAAACAAACTTGCTTGAGCTACAAAATTACTGTGTTCAAAATGGACTTCAATTACCAGATCAATTAATTTACCAACAGGGACTTCCCTCACTGGCCGATTCATGCGAACTAAACTTTCAAGAGAAATTCCAAAGCATGTTCGCTCAAACACACCACTAACAGTAATGTGAAAAGGTTGTTAAGGAAGTTTTGAAGTACAATATTCTAAATAAAACTGGAGCATCAACAGATACGAGGGTTTTTCCTAAAGTTCTCAGACTGATTCAATACTAAATTTCCGGATTTGGGGAAAAATTGATTTTCAAATGATGAGGGCTAAAAATCAGCTTTTTCCCAGTCAGGGAAGAGGGAAAAATGGGAAGCAAAGTTCAACATTTTTTTTTGCAAAACGGAAACAACTAGCGATCCTTGCAGAAACCAAAGGAATAGCCAATTACTTTAAAAGTCCAACTGCTATTAGAGCACTGGCACCTTTTATTTCGAAAATTGTCATTGAATCAATCCGAGAACTATTGAAAACAACCCTCATTATGTATAATGAAGCTTTATCTAATTATAAATAACTTGATCCCAAATAAAGTAAGACATTTTTCAGATGAAAAATTTAAGAAAAGGATATGAAGATGTCTTTTCCACCTTCTAAATGCAATACTAAGATGTCTTCCAGTTTATCTTCCCCACAATTGAGTTTATGAGCAGAATGTTTATCGACATAAACTTCCAATTCCACATCACACTTTTCTCCT
The DNA here is from genome assembly GCA_023313115.1 of Rhysida immarginata. NCBI lineage: Eukaryota > Metazoa > Arthropoda > Chilopoda > Scolopendromorpha > Scolopendridae > Rhysida > Rhysida immarginata. The sequence goes on along the minus strand of JAHWFO010009918.1, from coordinate 564,907 downwards.
ATAGACAAATAAAATTAAAAAGCATAAAATACACCTTTTTTTTTAAAAACAATCTTTTCATATGTTTATTTCACCTGATTTCATAAAATGAAAGCTATATTCATTTCACCTGGTTTAATAAGTGATGTATAGGGAGTTATTTTTAACCATTCTTTACAATAACTTGTATCATTCAGTTTTTTGATGAATTCAAACTGAACAGGAACCTATAAGAATTTTAAGATGAAAAGCAACAAATCTAAATTACGTTAAAATCTTTGATTAAATTCAATAAAGTGCATTTAAAACAAAAAATGAGCTTATACTGATGCTATGACTCATCATAAGTTTTTTAGATTTGAATTTTATGAATATTTACCACAATTTTCAGAATACAGCATGCGTATTATGCAAAAATACAAGTTTAAAAAATCATCACTGCGTGTTATAAAATTGCATATAATAAACCGACTTTGGTGGGACGATTTTAGCGCAGCGGTTGGTAGGGGGAGGTTGAATTCAAACAAAGATATCATATGTAAAATGCAGATACGTTGCACCACATTATATAGTCTGTACAATAATACATAATGCAGTACTTTAATTCACTTTTTTCTCAACTTCCGGTTGCGAAATACCACTACAAAATTGAATTCTCGAAAACAAGATAGCGACAACCATTCACCTAAAAATCAGAGATAACAGTCTATACAAGATGCAAAAGAGTAATTCAGTTTTCTCCCCATCCACTTTTCTGTCACCAAAAGTGAACGCAAAGGTGAAATCTTCAAATGAAACAAGTGTATAATATTTAATATACTGGTACATTATTATATGTTAAACAGTCTATAGAGCTAGTGCAACTGACGCCTGAGACACCTAGCTGCAAAAAATGTAAATAAATCGAGGAAAACTTGAGCAGCTGGCTAAAGTTTGGTTCAATCAATGAATCCATTAATCGGAACTATTAAAGTTATGAACCTAAAATTTTTAGAGATATGAGGGAACCTTAGTTCCTGTAAAGTAACAAAATTTGGTTGAATTCAGCCGAGCAGTTTTACGAGATATGTGCTAAATGGTGTGCCACTTCGCTGTAGCGAGTCTTTAGAATGGAGAACCACGTGAGCGTCTTTTGAAAGGAAAACCAATGTCTGAACAAAACCAAAGAATAATACACTATGGTTTAAAAATCCTTAACTTTATATGATCTTCTGTAATTTTTTTCTTTTTTTTTTTTTTTGTACATTGATGGAACTGTGGCATTTAGGATGAGTGATCCTTCAGTTGGAATATGTCTTTGTTATGAAATGGTTGTTGCATATTCTTATATTGATTTTGGGAGTTGATGGTGTTTTATCCTTGCTAAAAAAAAAAAAAAAAAATAACAGAATGAAGTTTGGGAAATAAGGACGGATGATAGAAAATGTTAGAAGGTTGGGAAAGCCAACAAATCCATACCCATGGATATTTATGTTGAGTGGGGGTGGGAGGGAGTTAAATATACATGTGAGAAAATTATATGGTATAGTGCACCAGCAGATATTAGCTCCATTTTTCCTGAATGACACCAATACCAGTACTCCAAAGTTTGGCCGTGTAATATAATTTTCAGCAAAAATCAAAATTTGTATACAAGTTTAATTCATTTAGGGGAGAGGGCAAATGCCCCCCCCCCCCCTCCCCATTGGCAAGTTCCAAGTCCATATGAGGAGCAAATGATTTGATGTGCTCTTGTCCATATTGGTCATAATGTGAATTGGCAAACATTTTCCTCGATTAGTTTAGCTTTAACAACAAAAGAGGTCGCGTCAGTCGTATTTGCATGATCTCTATACAAGATATTACAGTTCACCGTTTTTTTAGGGTTTTTTTTTTTGTAATATGATAATTTGTTTTGCTTATAATGTGCTGTGTGCATTTAATACACAGTTGCGTGTTTATACACAGCAGGAATTTTTTCAAAATTCAATTACAAATTAGATGCTTATTATACATAGTGTAACGTCCCTATGCTTGATCGGGAGTACAGATCAATCCGGTGACTCGCAATTCTGTTAAATAAAATCTTTAGTTCGTATTGGGAAATAAGTATCAGACGTAATTGGTTGGTCCCTCCTAAAGACCTGTGAAGGATAACGTTTATTCTCAAGAGATTAATTCTAAAACAATAATTAAATAGATCAGGCACCTCACAGGTGCTGAGGTCAAACAAAAGGAAAAAAAGTCAACAAGCAATTAATTAAAATAACAAGTAAATAAAAGTCTATTCTATTGTCTTTGACTAAAAAAATTGAGATCAACTTTGTCTTGAAAACATAAGAAGTAAATGTCTGTAAAAATTGATATCGCACAAATAAGTTCTCTTAAACAAAATTTGAGTCTTAATTATTTCTTTTGTCATTAACGGGAAACGGTTGTTTTTTCGATCGTATCAGTTTCTCCTAAAATCACATCTGGTAAGTATTTTTCTTTAAACTAAATTTTAGTCGTAATAAATTAATTGATGTTTACTACACTCTCAAGGGATTATTTATGAGTCTATCATCTCAATATCAACGTCGACGGTTTTCTTATTTTAGTTTGTCTTTATCTTTTCTAGTCCTGGATTGAAGTGATTACTCTAGGTAAGTCTCATTAATATGCTTCTTTCTTAATTTTTCCTTATTAATCTTTTATTATTATTATTTCCTTCCTTTTTCTTTTCACTTTAGGTTTAAAATCTGCATAGAGTTCGTCAACAAGAAAATTAAGGTGTCCGTCTGGGGCTACAATTGTCATACAGTATCACCACTTGAAGAAATTGTCCATGTCGGGGATGGAAAAGACTTGGATTGAGTGGGGGGGAAGGGTCGAAAACTAAATCTAAACTAATAATATCGGGATAGGGTAGGGTAACGTTAGTAGAGGGGAGCCCACCCTAGACCCAAGGAACGAGCAATACGGCTAAAAATCCTCATCGGAAAAATTTCTTATACGTTGTCAAATTGATGTTAACAAAATCAGTTCTATCACGGGGGTCCCCAAAACGGAAAATAGAAAGAAATGGATATTACTTTTCCTGTCGTCGTCTTATGGTTGGTGGTACGAACGTCTAGAGGGGGGCTGGCCGAACGTAATTATTGAGTCGTCGAGGTTGCAAGGCTTCTGAATTCTTGACGCTGCTTCTCGTCTAAGGTCCACAGCTCTCGGTGAAATGTCTCCGTTCTGTAGTCAAGTCGTTTATCATCGTCTTTCTTTTTCTTCAGTCGCGCAAGCCCTCCGAGATGAGCTGCTTGCCCTTCGTATTCCAAAATTTCGCCCCTGCTTCTCCTCTCTCTCCTCACTCGGCAACAACTAAATGTCAAGTTCTTTTTTCAGTCTGATATTAATAACCGCATTGTTGCTCATGTGTCCATTGTTGAGTACGTTTCCAAGATCGGTTTGTCACATAAATAAGAGTTTTTTATCGTTGAATAAAATTATCGGGAAATCAATACAATAATTACATTTATCAAGATTTTTTTTTAACCAAACCAATGGATTCTAAAGTAGCGGCTATTGAAACGGTACAACAGATACTTATTATATTCTGAAAATTGCGGTAATTTTCGTTTATCTCTTTTCAGGTAAATTAAAAAAGAAGGCACTAAAATCACACTCTTCTAGTTTAAAAATACTATTAAGGTATACAATGTGATTTCATATAAATAAATAAATAAATAAATAAATAAATAAATACATACATACATAAAAAAATGTCGATAATACTTATAATAATCATCCAAATCAAGATTATAAGACTTTTTGACGATATTCTCTTTCTTTATATTAACACTACAATCTTGTTCACTTCAAGGTGGTACTCAATCATAGTTTAATCCGTTCTCCCATCTCTCTTGATGAATTTCACTTACACACTATGCCAGAAGCAAATGAAAGGAAAATCATCAAGAGAAGTGGGAGAATGATTAGTACCACCTTGAAGTGAACAAGAACGCAGTTTAACATCAAGACTGAGAACATCATCATAAGTTTGTACAATCTTGATTTGGATGACTATTATAAACGTTATCTCAACATCTCGAAAAATTTTTATTTCCCTGCATTTTCACTATAAATTCAATGTAATTTTCCCTCGGTATCTCCATATCTTGAAACTTCTTTATCTCAAAATAGAAGTTCCCGTGAAATTCGAGATATCGAGGTTCAGCTATATATGATTATATGAAATCACATTATTAAATGGAATAAATACCTTAAGACTGTGGATGGGAAGATTTTTCAATAAGAGACACAAAACAACCTGCTTTTCCACAAAGGATAAGCTGAAAGGAAAAATTGGAAAAGTGGTTTGTTTTGTGTCTCCTATTGAAAAGGAAATGAAATCACATTATATATACTGGTATTAATAGAAGATATCTACTTCCTTCAATATTAAAGTAAATAATCATTTAAAAATACTACCTCAGACACTTAAAACAATGTCTTTAATGTATACATGTAAATATTAAGAGATTAAATAAGAAAAATATATTTAAATTTACCTGGCCTGTGTTTGCAATAGTCAGATACTGAATCTGAGACTCAATGAAACGAATCTTTTCAAAACGGATTTCCATATTGTCAACAGTTACCTGAGGCAAAAATTCATTCTCGAGCTTGTCTAGCTTTTTCATTACTTCCTCATATATCTTCCTATACTTTGCATTATCAGCAACTTTGATCTGCAGGAAATGGTTTCTATTATTGAGATGCAAGAGAATTTTTTTCAATTATTCTTGTTCATAAAATTATTTACTCACCCCTGATTCAAATATGGCACTAACTGGTTTATGGTCACTTATTTTAAGTGACATATGACTCCTGTATACCCTCTGTTTGATTGAATTCCCTTTCCACAAGATGCGATCACACCATGCAGGGGTTCGGCATTTATCACTATTAAACATTAAAGAATCACATTCTCAATTAATAATATTATCACAAACCGTTAATACATTAGTCAACATTAAGCAGAGAAATAAAAAAAAAAAATTAAGAATGAAAAAAAAATTACAGCACATTATTACAAATCTGATAACATGATTCAAAAGTTGATAGCAAAAGTTCAAATACAGGGCTACCAAAAACGATTCATTCAAATTCATTTTTTCATACTAGCACACATACCCATATAAATGATACATGAAAAGAAACGTAAACTCACCAAGTTGCATCTCGATACACCAGTTCAGGGCAGTACCTTTACAAAATGGCAACAAAGCAGGAAAAGAGTTTCTCTGTATTGGAATATGCGAGATATACAGGATGATCCAAAAATCAGCAAAAACTTTAAAACTCAATAATTCGCACACGAATGCAGATCAAAAGATTCTGTTTCCACAGAAACGATTGAAATGAATTCGAATTTATTTTCCAGGAAAAAAAAAATTAATGCTAGAATTGTTCAGTTTTTGACCAACAGATGGCGTTGTCAGGTTACAGACATCAGTTTATTCATACTTTCAAACTGTATAAAAAGAGCACATTGAATTTGTAAGCCAATAGTTAATCCGGCATCTTACCATCTGAAAACATGCATAAATTGATATCTGTAGTATAACCCTATCTGTTAGTCAAAAGCCGAACAATTCTAGCATTATTTTAATTTTTTCCCTGGAAAAAAATCTGACTTCATTTCAATCGTTTCTGTGCAAACAGAAAAGAAAACTGCTTCTTTTTATCTGCATGTGTGTGTGAATTATTGACTTTTCAAGTTTTTTTCCTGACTTTTGGATCACCCTGTTATTGCAGTGTAGCATGCATTCAGATGAGAGTACAGAAAAGAACCACCTTATTAAAAGAGTATTTTGTGGTTGTATCTGAGTTTAAGGACACTGATTTCTGCATGAACAGAAAAGCACCGGTCGACCAAGCATGCCAGTTGAAACGGAGAGAGAATGGAAGTATGTCATGAGCCAAGTGTGCTAAAAGTTGATGCGTTTGTGGTTTTTTCATGTATCAATTATACATGTATGTGTAATATTCTGGAAAATAAAGTGTTTTGAAATCGAATGAAGCATTTATGGTAGCCCTGTATAATATTTCTAGAACTTTCATAACTAGAAGTCTTTCATAATGGTTTCTTTTTAGTTAAACTTTTTCTGATAATTTTTTATAATAACAATCTGCAACTGAAAAAATGATAATTATCTTAAGATATTTTGGGTTAATGATTTCTTTTTTTTTTTTTTTTTTTTTTTTACTATTATTTTTTTTAAACATTCTATGAAAAAGGGTAAGAAGGCTTACAACGCAATAATTTAAAAAAGTCATCTAATTATCATCTAACCTAGTATCCCATTTATCAGTCCCCGGATCAAATTTGTATGTAGGAGTAAATGTGATTGGTCCTTCTGTATAATTGATGAACACCCGCTTTTGTTTGTGCTGCTGCTTCAGCTAACGTTAAAAGAAAAGGTAATCTAAATATTATTATAAATACTTATTTATATAATATTCTTGAAGCAACGTGAGAGAATTTTAATAATCAAACCGAGAAGAAGAAAAAGTGAACAATACAAATCAAACTCAATGGCCAAAACGCATCAAGGTCATATTGTTCAAGTATTTCCTCTCCTTTTATTTTATTATCCATGTCCAACAATCTTAAGAATTTACCTGATCACTTTCAAGTAGAATAGAATATTTTTCCTTTTCTATCAGTGTTTTGACAAGCTCAGAGTCAAGGCCACTTATTCGATAATTCAAATCCCCTAACCAATAGATTTGCCTTCCCAAATAAATTAAAAAATACGTAAGAGGAAAAAGCAATAATAAAAAAGAAGCTTAATCAAAATTAAAAAGATTATTACTCATGATCTTTGATGGATTTTGGAGGCACGAACTGAGTGAAAGACATTCGTGAACAAATATCATTATAGTCTTGATTCCTGCGCTCAAATTCTTCTGTATGGGCAGCAAGATGAGAATTAACAAAACATACGGAAGTATTGTGGAGGTCGAAGCGAATGGCCACACCTCCTTTGTTTCCCTGTAAATAAGATAAAGATATAAACATGACAGGATTAAAAAAAAAAAACAAAAAAAAACACTACTTGTAATATTGATTTAAGGGGAGTGGCTGGGCAGAGGCTTATTTTTTATGTTTACTTAAGGATTTTAATCATATTTTGCAGGGTTAGAGTACATATTCAGTAGATAACTGTCTCCAATATCTGTGTAGGTGCTTTCATTGCAGAGTTATAGCTATCAACGTTTTTAAAAATTCCAGAATCGATTATGAGAAAACTATTAAAGATAGAATATTTGGCCTACACCACTGAAAAGAACAGCTCGTTTTCTTTAAGAATAACCCTTTTTTATTGCTATATTTTCTCTAGAACATTTTTAATTGATAACTTTTTAACATAGGTACCCCAAAAATGCAAGGTAGGAGAGATGGTTTTGAGCATAGAATTTCTTAGCTAATTAACATATAATAAAACCCAAGCTTATTTGCATTATTCAGCTCCCCATCTTTCCAAAATGCCCAAATTTATCAAAATCTATGCAGTAAAAGAAGAGAAAATGATTCCTGAAGTTAAAAATTTTGTAGAAAACACAAAGCAGAAAACATTAAGAATAAAAGAATCTTTTACACTCTACCAAGTAACATTGTACATGTAACTATTTCAATTTAAAGGTGATTTAGCATCATGAATTTCTTATGGGCATATCACTAATAACTTTCTCAATTGATTTCTACATCTTTTGCAGTTTGAGAACTTATTCCTACACTTATACATCTACAAGAAAGAACCTCAATGGAAAAACTTGGAATTTTCTTTCCTATTTTCATCGATAATTTTTACATCTGAAGTGTAATGAATCCTCATCGAACATTCATGAGCTCTAGTCGGGTGATTATAGGAAGACCCATGGCATTAAACTTCCGTTGCCATCCCATAGGAAAATCTCACAAAAACATTTATTTTTAACAAAGGCTGAGGAAGAGAGGTTACCATTAAAGATGATTGGGAATGGCCATGTTTCTTCTTATAATCGCCCAACTATATTCTTAAATATTTAAATGGGTCAATATAAGCCAACAGAACAAATTTATAGAGTCCTTGATTTATTATAAGGATACACTCAGACTCTAATGCCTAAATCCGTTTGATTCTAAAAAATCAAAAAAGTCATGTTGCATTGATTTTCTCAAGAGCAAAGAGGGGAAAACCAGAGAGCAATTTTTTCAATTTAAAATGGTTAGCAATCACAATAGCAAATCGAAAAGGGAAGGAAAAATTCCGCGACCAGGATTAGAACCAGGGACCATGCCTATTGCTGGCACCGCTCTTACCGACTGAGCTACTACTGATTGTTTTAATAAATGTTTTTTGCCTTTTCTTTAAATCCAAGCACATCACACTTTCAGCGCCTCTATCACCTAAGCAGTTGGATCAAATGAAAAAAACACCCAAGAATAAAATATTTCTGAAATGTTGTGTGAAATCTAAACATACCATTAAAAATACAGGTTTCCATTATACATTTCAAAGTTGAACTTTCATATTCGAAAATAGTCTGCTTTTTTGGAAATGGGATACACTAAAAAAACCCTCACATAAAATTACAATAATTCTTCCATTGAAAACGCTCTTCAGAATGCATTTTAGAAGTTGGCTATTGATTAATTTTCGGTGAGACACCCTGTATACAGACAGTATAAAAATAGTTCTTGACGGGACTGGATCCTGTCCGTACCAGCAAAAATCCATGTCATCCAGAAAATGCACCCTTATAAGCCCATTTGGTCGTCTACTTTGACTCACTGTTTGTAGGTACAAAAATATTCATTTATACATCAACACGATTTATGTAATTTACTTACTGCATTTCATGTTATATACACAATTAAAATAGGTCATAGATTCTTTTGTTGACAACTGACTTGGCGGGATCTACACGCAACTCTTATTTATGGCTTTTAGCTTCAAAGCAAGCAAAATTTTAAATTTACTTATCCCCTGGGGTTTCCGTACCATCCGGATATCCGGACAACTGAGATCCATAAAATCAAGGTTCTAGTACATATTTTTTTTTACCTTGATTAATGTTAAGATGCAAAAAAAAAAAAAAAAAAAAATTGTTTCATAGAATTTACCTTTAAGATAATTCCCTAAGTGTTTTAGTTTTAGGTGTAAAATGCAACATATGGATACATTTCTAATTTGGACAGGCTTTAACAATATCAGGGAAATCTTTATATGCCCTTGGCAAAATACATAAGAAAACAGTTTTCAATATTCAAAATTTCTAGAAACTATGAATTCACAGATTTTAAAAATGAAACATTTCGTTAATAATTTCCTCACCATTTTCCCCATTAATCCTGTTCCAACAGTTTCTGCCGCTATATTTTTTATATATTTATAATGTTTCTGCTGTATGAAGACGATGAGCATCATCCCAACAAGACGAATCAATTTAACCTGAAAAATTAAACGTAGTAGTTATTAAGTTCTTTTTCCATTAACGATCCAAGCAACAAAGAACATATCTAAAAATAAAAGTTTTAAAAATCCAAATTTAATAGTATGAATCAATTCGCTAGATTCAGCTCTTATTAGATGGCACCACTGTTGAGCCAAAATGGCTGGCCAAACTGGGTAGTTACATGTGATATTTAGTGAATAACATTGCTTGAAATGGCTCGAAATGTATCACTTTCCGTTATTTTAAGCTATTTAGGAGAAATACGTATGAAAGAGAGAGTCAAATTCCATACCAGTTTGATTAGTTGTCATTCGTGTCGCAACGTGGCGAGGCGATAGCTGCATCTAGCAAATAGCATGAGTATATTTTTCATATTGCAAAGCTACATTAACTATGTCTTAAAGGACTGAATACATATTAGAAGCAACTTATTCTGCAATATTTAATTAAAGTACATGGATTAAAATGGGACTGGACTATCGTAATGTTGATAACTTTTGTTCATTTGTAAAAGCCAACCTACTGTTGAAAAAAAAAAATTCATTTTCCACTTCATCTGATTTTTGCATATTTACAAGTGGTGGTCATGAAGTCATTACAATCAGCCGGAAGGGGGTGAGAGATGGGGTGATACTGCAGTGGTAGCATCAGTCCTTCTCCAAACAGACACTTCCCACACACATTTCCCGATGATGAACGACTTGCTAAAGTCCGGTCGACTTTAACTCCGACCTCGTCTTGTGCTCTGTGATTGGTCGAGAATTGTTCGGTTCTGACGTCGCCTGCAAAATCCGCGTTCTTGTTGCATCATTATGTAGTTCCTCAGTAAACTATGAGAAAGTAATTGTATTGTTCTTTCAAACAAACCAATTGCTATTACAATGAAATCAATGGTGTATTTCATTCAAGAAAATGCTTTTAATTACATTTAATTCATTAAATTAATTTTGCACATGCGCACTGGATGCATTCACACTTCCTGCGAGCACCTGTTTGCTGCTTCCTGCGAGCACTTCATATGTTTTAATTATTTTAGCTTTTTTCCAGTGTTTTTAAATTTATAAAATTATAGTTTAATATTAAAATGATACAAAATAACTCCCATGCCGATATATCAAGATAGACATCGACATATCGGGGAGGGTTCAAATTTTTTGTAACGCGGCGCGTTGTTAACTGCCCCAACAAATCACGTGATTACAGCAGAAATATAACTCCGACTTCACAGAGCACAATACACAGTCGGAGTTAAAGTCGACCAGACTTTAGATGCCACTTTTATAGAAATTCTCCTTTTGGCTGTTGAAAAACTGCTCCACCTCGAAGATAATCTTGTCGTCTCGGAAATGCCGTCTACAAAGCGGGTTCTTCAGCAAGGGAAGAGGAAGAAGTCATTTGGGGCCAGATCGGATGAATACGGCAGATGGGGAAGTATTTCGAGCCATAGCTCCGCCGCAACACACATGATCTGTTCCACGGTGATATAGCGGTCTGTGAGGACTATTGTCTCTACTGGAGGGGCATCTGCTCCGAGGTTTGTCTTCCACTCTTGTCTGGCTGCACTGCAAAAATTGACACCACATAGCGACTGTCTCGTACGATGGGGCATTGTCACCATAGGCGGCCACTACCTTCTCATGGATTTGTTTGGAGTTGTTCCCCTTCAAATGCAGGAACCTTATCACTGCTCGCATCTCCAATTTTCCAACGGGCTGGGCCATGTTGCTTTTAACGCTCTGGCAGCATTTAGTGGTACTGCACCAAATGACGCTTTATCCTCCAGCACTCGAGGGATGTCGCTTCACAGTGGAACCGCACACTTTCAAAAGCAATCATGCTTTCATGTTGATTGTAATGACTTTATGACTGCCCCTCATACAAGATGCATGTATCTAGGTGAAAAATTTTATTCCATCCTTCATTTTCTCCTGACCTTGCTTTCTGATCATCATTATTTTTTTTTTTATTTTCAGTGAAAATCTTCTGAACAAATGAGAATTCAAACAAAGAAGCTTTAGAAATTTTTCATTTATTTAATCTTATTAAACAGTTAGCCTGTTTTCTTAAGTTGGATAATTACATGTATTACCATAATGCAGTAGCCTGTTTTCTTCTTAACTGATTGAGATTGAGACAAATCTGCAGTGTTCAGCTTCACCCAGTTTGATTCAAAATCGGTACTTGTCAAACTCTTTCAAGTCTGGTGAAAAGGCAGTAATTTGTACTCTACTGACTTGACAAAGTAAAACACACTCTACTTACTGTACTGCCACCTAAACTGTGGAATATCCAACCTTGATCTAAGATTCCGGTTGCACTTTCATGCACTTATAGCTGCCATTACTTTATTACTCTAAGCAACTATAAACAAAGTAGTGTTCTGTTCAGCTCATGTAAGTGCTCAGTTCGCATTGTCATAGTTTTAGAGATCGACAGCTATCATACTGTTGATCGACAGGGAGAACCAAAAATCAGGAAAAATTTTAAAAACTCGATAATTCGCATTCGAATGCAGATAAAAATATTCTGTTTGCAAAGAAACGATTGAAATGAAGTTGGATTTTTCCTGGAATAAAAAAATCCATGCTACAATTGTTAGGTTTTTGACCAACAGATGGCATAGTCACATATTTTCAGATGGTACAAAAAGAACAGCACACTGAATGATGGACTGCACTCAGTAAGGTGTCACTATTGGCAATCTGGATAACTATTGTCACTGGTAAAGTAAAGAATTAAATAACCCTCTCCTCTTAAATTAATTCTAAAGGGAAAATAATTAAACATTACTCTTTCGTATTCTGCTTTCCTGTGTAGAGCTTTGACAACAGCCAAAAACCATTCTTCTTCCCGAGGAGTATCATTAAATAAAAAAGCTTCTTTACTCAGATCCAATTCTTGAAATCCAATGGCATAAATATCAGGTGGTTCTGGGTCACAAGAAAGCCAATTACAAAGAGATTCTGTTGGTGGCTGGCCATTGACATTCCAAGTGCCAACAAATATTCTAAACAGGATGGAAAAAATAATTTCAAATAAAACAAACTTAATGCAACAGGATGTAAATTGGCAATATGTACATTTAAAGAACAACGTTAGATGGAAGGTCAAAGTCATTACGATCAGCCAGAAGATAGAGATAGGGGGGGGAGATGCTGCACGGTGGTAGCATCAGTCCTTCTTCACAAATATGCACCTCCCATGGCCATACGCTTTCTCAATGATGGATGATTTGCTGCATGTCACTTTTATAGCCTGCCTTTTGGCAGTTGAGGAACTGCTCCACCTCGAAGATGACCTCGAAATCATCTTGGAAATGCCATCCACGAAGCAGGTTCTTCTGGCGAGGGAAGAGGAAAAACTGCTTGGGGCCAGGTCGGGTGAATACGGCAGAATTTGCTTGCACATTATTGTGCAGAAGTCTGACCCCTTTTGACACCATGCCTCGCCGCTTTGACTTCATGGCCTCCTGTAACTTCCACAGGAGGTCCCGGTAGTATGCTTCCGTGATTGCCTGGCTTTTCTTTCGCAATTTATGGCTTGTTACAGATGAAGGGGCATCTGCTCCAAGGTTTATCTCCACGTCGAAGCCACATGGCGACTGTCTCGTATGATGGGGCATTGTCACTATAAATGGGCTGTAACTCCTCATGGATTTGTTTGGCATTCTCTCCCTTCAAATGCAGGAACCTTAACACTGCTCGCATCTCCAAATTTTCCGATGGACTGCACCATGTTGCTTTAGCAGTACTGCACCAAACACCGCTTTGTATTCTTTAACACGAGGGATGTCTCTTCCCAGTGGCACCACACATTTTCTTTCAGGTTGATTGTAATGACTTTAAGACCATTTCTCATAGGTGTTACATAAGTCTCTTTTACAAAAAATTTTTGTGATCTAAATTATTACCGGCATACATTTTTAAATAATTTTTATGAAGAGAAATTTTTTTTACTGATTTGAGTTTTATGTAAATTTATTCAATAAAAACATTCAACATTTTCTATTAAATCAGTAAAACCAGCTAATAAATGTGCTTAACCATAAGGATCTCAGTACAATTATGCATTGAGACTCTAACCTAAATAATTGCAAATTAGTATATTCCTCCTCTCTCATTGTCATCTGTAACCTGATTACACTGTCTCGAGCAGCCAAGGGTGTTGCGCCAACGGCTATACTCTGACGAGGTAAATGCTTGAAGGAATCAGGAGACTCCAGCTCCACCAATCTATGCAGAAATACAACAGATATGAAAAATATTATCCTTATCAAAGGATATTTAGCATTCAGAGATTTTTGAATGATTACTTGTTGTTACAGATTTCCCCGCTGCTGTTGGAATTGGTTGTTGTTGAAGCAGGAAACTGAGAACGATTTCTAAGTTGAACATTGGCAAAATCATCATCAAATCCATGAGGTTCTAAGGATGGAATCATTTAAATACATACATCGGTTTTGTTTTTTTTATTATATAATATTAAAGTAATTGTTGCCACTCAAGTCAAACGATGTTTATCCAGAAATGAAGAAGCAATTACACTTTA
>JAHWFO010009918.1:510923-535921 GCA_023313115.1 Rhysida immarginata | reverse complement strand
TAGCTAAATAACCTTGCGGGATGCAACTCCCTTAAATACCCTTAAATATAATACTTTAGCTGATTGCTAATGTTGTTAAATAGAAAATTAAAGAAGCGTAAATCTTGAGTATTAAACATGTTTCTGAATAACAAATTTTCTATATAACAAATTTTTTTGGGAGGTCTCAACAAATTCATTATAGGGAGGTCGACTGTATATAAAACATGTTATGGGAGTTATACATTGTTAAATATAAATACCATAATTGGGAATAAGTTATATATCACTACTTTCATGTAGCCAATGATTTCAACTGCAGCAGTCTTGTTTATACAGTCGAATTCTGTTATAATGAAAGCGATTATAGCGAAATTAATTGAAATCCCCAATAACAGGTTCATTGAATCTACAAATTTTCTCAGATTATAACGAAATTTGACATAATGAAAAAACGTATATAAAGAATCATTGTAAAGGCTATTGCACAACTTTTGTTTGAATATAGCAAAATTTTGAAAAAACATTTTTTTTCGTGTTGAAGCTTGGCACTAGGTTAGTCAACCCAATAAGAGAAGAGGATGAGGAATAAAATAATGGAGAAACAGGCAACAGAACCACTTGTTGTGGGATTTCTGCTATTGCTTAGCAACACCTGAATTCCATGTATACAGGTAACTTCCAAACGTATCTGCGACTCCGAGTCTCAGCATTTTTTTTAAATGATAGCAAAAAAAAAATGTTTAGATCTAGATAAAAAAATTAAAATCATAAAATAAGTAGAAACTGGGAAGAAGAACTAGGAATGTATTGTTTTTGGTTATTGAAAAGCAAACAACTGAGGGGTTTTTTCTTTGTCGGATATAAAAGAAACCACTTTAAATAAAAACAAATTCGTTTATAAGAAATACGGTTAAAACAAACAAAATTATAGACATTTAAAAATTTGCTTAAGTGGATTTGACTATATATATATATATATAAAGATAGAGAATAACATCACAAAATATACGTTTAAATTAAATTATCTCTATAATTAATTTATCAAATTTTGATGTCAGTTGACCTTTAAGAGTTAAACTTTGAGAAAACTAAAAAGGGCATTTAATGTTCAAATTGCTAGGAGTGTATGATCTGTTCTCTCCATGGATATTTAATGGTCTGTTCTCTTCATGAATAAACAAACTTAATTACAACTTCACCTTCATACCACTTATACGTCATGACCAGCAAATAATGATGATTCATAACCTTTCTGGCAAACTACTTTATCACTTTACAAATTTGTGTTTAAACATTCTACTTGGCAGTTTTTTAGTGAATTTTTTAGTGATTTTTTTCATTTGATTAGATGGTTCAGTAGCATTCAGATTAAAGAGCAATTGTTTAGTTCAGTACACCAAAGGTGGTGTCAAATTCAGAAAACATGCAAAATGATGGAAATCAAAGATAAAAATAAGAAATCGTAACACAAATAGTACTTATTTTTCATAGTGATAAATTTTTCATCTTCAAGATTTATCCCGCTTCAAAATAAAGAGTTATCTCCTCGACAGCTATACTATGCGTTTTTCCTTCAATCTCGCATGAACTTAGGATGGCTTTCCTTATTGCAGTTAAAATTGTTGATATTTGGAGTTTGGATGAAGAATTTTTCTGAATCGTACAACAGAACCCTGTTTTACGTTTCCCACTTTGTACGTAATTTTTTCTTGATCCCCACGAAACTCTTATGTTAATAAAGTTTAAAAATCGTGGGTTTTGCATAATGCAAACCCAAATTTTTCCACATCCTACGTTTTTATTGCAGGGTTTTGTATACTTTTTTGGTAGCTGTACTTTTCTATCTTCTCTCACTGTTCCTGATATTTTTGCCATGGTACTGTGTCACACTACTCTCATTTCCTGAAAGCTGGATTTGAAGCCTTATGTCAGGATGTAAAAGTTATTACAGCAGAGCATGAAGATTGAGTGAGAAATGACTTTGCTGAAACAGCAGTTGATCTTAGCCAATATGCTAACTGTGAAAAAATGTGATGATATCAGAAGCAATTGATTTTTTCATTTTGTTTTCAAATGATATATCTGGTGATGAAGATGAGGTGGGCGAAATGATACCGAATCTGTAGAGAGAGCATCTTACTCAAATGATGCACTAAGTATTGTATAAATCTTCTTTCTGTCAAACAAAAATCAACAATTATATCTGCAGTCTTTTTTGATTTTTGAAAACACAATTTGTAAAATTTCCAATCAAAGCAAAAAACAAATGAAAATCTCAGGTTTTTCTCAATGTTCGTAAATATTTTTTTTGCAATGTATTCTAATTACAAATAAATAAAAGCAATAAAACACTAATCCACACACAGATTTTTTAATGACCGAGATGTACATGGGGGCTAAGCTCTCCTTCATCCGTGAGTGATTAACAAAAGATGACCTCGGCTTTTTATAAGCCTAGGCAAATAACATCCTCCAATTACAAACAAGCAAGATAAAATAAAGCAACCAATCCAGCGAAATTAACGGCAATTTCAAATCTGATCACCCCTTCCTAGCACATAAAAGAGACCACGCCGGATACAAGAGCTGAATTACCAGTACTTAAAAATGAATTTAGCAGGGTAGCCAGTCCGTAACTGGCATAGGACCATCATCGCTATTCAGAAGTTGATTGGTTGCTTTGTTTTTTACAACCTCCATCAACCCTAAAAAATATAACAATTTAACATCTTTAGAAATGTGAATACAGTAGGACGTTGATTATCCGAACTAATTGGGACCAAGGGTGGTTCGGATAAACGAAAATTCGGATAACAGACCGGAGGTTTTAAATTAAACGTAGATAAGGTAAAAAGTGCTTAACTATGTATTGTACATACAGTATTAGAAACGTTCTATTGAAAAATTATTGCACATGTATACAATGCTGTAAACTAAAAAAAAAAAAAAAAAAAAGTTTAAAAAAAAAAATCAGAAATAAGCTCAAAAAATGATAGGGGTGCCCTCACTTCGTTTCGTTGCTATTGTACAGTGCACACAACAAATAAACTTCAAAGTGAGAGCAGGAAAAAGACAGGAAGAGCCAAACATGTGCAAGGAAGAGCTAGCCATGTGCTAGAAAATTGATAGGGGTGCCCTCTCCTTCGAGTTTGGATAACCGACGTTTCGGATGACAGGCGTTTGGATAATTGACGTTCTACTGTAATTTCAAATAAATCAGTAGAAAAATCATGTTTCCCCTTAGAATATGATCCCCGAAAGAGAAAATACACAAATTTGCAATTTTAATGCAGGAAAAAATGATGAAGGGGGGCTTAGCCCTCGAAATGTAATCTGGGTCATTGAAAAATCTTTGTGTGGATTAGTGTTTTCTTGCTTTTATTTATTTACATTAGTGTCCACAGTTTTTGGCTTGTTTCGTTTGTATTCTTATCAGTTTATGCAAGTTTCATTCCTACATACATGTACTGAAATGTTTTATATTGGAAAAATAATGCAGTAAAATGAGTTTTGTTCTTTTTTTTTTTTTTTTTTAGCTTTTAAATGTATTTTGTTTATTCTGTATTTGCTTGAAGTCCATCCAGTACTTTATTGATTTTTTATTGATCCCAATTTTACGCTTCCCCAACATACACTTTTTTGTGCTGGCTTGATGAAAAACGTAAAATCGAGGTTTTACTGTATTATAATTTCCTTAATTTTTAGCTTTGATTTCCAGCATCATGAGCATTTCCTAAATTCGATATCACCTCTAGAACACTAAACTACACAATTATCGAGAAATTAGACATTCCCATACTCAAATGCATCTCTTTTTAAAATTATATAATATTTTATGTAATATAAAATTATGCATGATTGTATTTTATTATTATTGTGAATCAAAACAAATATTCTCAAGTGTTGAGGTCAAAGTGAATTTAAAGTATGAAATACCAAACAATTCATTTCCAAATCTATAGGGTCACTAAGTGGATTATCTTATCTTTTAATCATATCTATTTTGTTTTATCATACATTCATTTAAACCACTCTTTACATCCTTTTATTATTATTATTATAGGTTATCTATAGATGTTTCATATATGTTAATTATTTCGCATGCAATATTATATATTTTTTAAAAATTTTCATGTAATCAGAATTTGCTATAACTATCTAGCTTCATCTCTTGCTAGCAATAATTTAAAACCGAATACTGCACATGTCAATTAATGCTAAATTACCCAAATTCGACAGCGGTCTACCCAGAACGATTTAAATGTTTCACCAAAATTATATCTATTGAATATCCGCACTGATAAAAAGGATATGAGATGGCATTTCTCCCCGGGGACTAAGTAACTTTGAACAGCCGTTGCATACTGATCCATCTTCACTCAGTTGTTGCAGTTCATGTTTGGAAGAAAATTAAAACAACAAAGCCTTTCAGTCTCTACCTGATCTAGATCATCATGGCTTTACGAGGAGGGTAGCGTTATATAAACTGACAATCAGCGACGAGATTTAAAGCACGGGCAATGTCAGCGTTTAATTTGTGTGTCTTCCCAGTAAGAAATAAGAAAATTTCCGGACATAGACAGCCGCTTGTGATGAGTCGCTTCCGAGCGTCTAGGCAGAGCTCAACATGATATGTTTACGCCTTCCAAGACGATGGAACGATCCATATTTGAGGTGTCCCAGTTGAAACTAGCCGGGCGCTTAAAGCCTAGTTTCGAAGCGAAAAAGTAAAGCGTAATATTGGTATCATGATGATGTATAGTAGTCACGTACAGCAAATTTTGCCGACCGCGATATTTGGAAGGAATAATTGAGAATTCGACCACCAGATGTCAGAAACGATGATTTCATATTTTGTATTGATATATTTGAGCATAATTAAGATTTATTAATAATTATCTCGTTGTAAAGGAGAGACATAAAATGGATTATTGCATTTTTATGGCCGATGGAAAATAATTAAAACAAAGCGTAAGCCTTAGCAACGACTTCGCTACCATCACAACAAAAATCGTTGCCAAGTTTCTTCATTCTCATTCTCTGCGCTCTTTCTATTGGCAAATTTTATTATTTTTCACGGAAGCCCATTTTAATTAATTTTTTTAAATTAAAAAATTAAATATTAATTTAATATCTAAATTGTACATAAAGCTTATTCTTATAACATTCAATTAAATGTTTTAATTAAAAGCATTCTGCAATGAGAGCGATGTCACCATCACACAAAACGATGATGTCATCACTTTCCTACCCGTTTCTTCGCAGCTGATTCAGATTGAGGTTGGGAGTGATACATAAATTTACGTAAACAAGTGTATCGTCGGAGTTTTAATTATCTTTAAATAGACAAATCATGTCTCTTTCAAGTATGGAGAGTATCCTTTATAATCATTATTCACGTTGTTTAACCCCAGAAGGGCTAAGATTGTATATAAAATACTGCGATCGTAAAACAAGCATCATTAATGTAAAATGGTGAAGTAAACTAACAATTCATTAAAACCACAACTTTATCAGATTGGTTTTTCAATATATGATCGTATCTGTATTTAAGTATTGTTATTATTTGAGTAGATTAAATTTCTCCGCTTAATAATGCTGAGTTTTCCTTAATAAGAAATCTAGAGCACCTCTTCAATCTAAAATTTGCGGCCAAGGAACTAGAAAGGAACGCCAAAAAATGCGAGAAAGAAGAGAAAGTGGAGAAGTCGAAGTTGAAGAAGGCCATCCAGAAAAACAACGTCGAAGGTGCGAGGATCCACGCGGAGAATGCGATTCGACAGAAGAATCAAGCCCTCAACTACCTGCGCATGAGCTCCCGGGTAGATGCTGTAGCCAGCCGAGTGCAGACTGCCGTCACTACCAAGAAGGTGAGCTTGGACACATCCGATGATCAAGATCTATGAAACCTAAATCTCCATTACTGAATCAAATTGTTTAATTTGTATTTCCCTCCTTTCAGGTCACACAGAGTATGGCTGGAGTCGTGAAAGCAATGGACGCGACAATGAAATCGATGAATTTAGAGAAAGTAAAGAAATATTTTATTCTTAAGCTTATGCACGTTCGGTTAATGTTTACAATCTGAACAATCGCAAAGCCGAAAGTTTAGAATCTGCACATCAAAAATGCAAAACTCCAGAATCCGCCCAATCCGAAAGCAAAACTTCCCTAACCGAACAAACGAATTAAAAAACAACAACACTCTAAAGAGAAGAGAAAAAAAAAAAAAAAGCCCCAAAGAATCGAAACATGACTCACACAAATTCAAACCTTGAACACAAAAACAGCACTCTAAAACACCACGCTAAAAAATCGAAAAAACAAAATTTTTTCAAGAGAAAGAACAATTCTACAAAAAAACCCCAAAAAACATGTGATTCCTACTGGCCACTCAGCAGCAATAACTAGGCTTGCCTTAACTAGGATTTCCGGGAGTCTCCCTAATCAGACTGGAACAAGCGCTGAATTAGCATGGAGTCTCCCGTAGGATGTGTGTTTGTTTATTGCGACGAAAGCAACTAGCCTTCACTACGAATCACGACGGTGTGAAAGTCATCAGCCTGATGATTTCAAATTGCTCCCAGAATTGCCAGTCTGAAGTTTGCAAGCCTAGCGTTAACACTGTGTGTGAGCAAAGAAAGTGAGGTTTGTCTTTTTTTTTTGTTTTTGTTTTTTTTCTGTGCCCCCCAAACTCTCCCTCTTTCAAGCTCACACACTCTCCCACTTGCAAAGCAGCCAGGAAAAACAAATAAAAAGATCACCAACCTTAAACACAATTACCCAAAAAAGAAACCACTGAAACAACAGAACTCCAACACCACAGCAACCCATGCACAATTGCCAACACCAGAAACAGCAACCAGCGACTCCGCGCACCAAACAGAAAAAACAAACACAACAAACAAAAAAGCAAAAGAAAAATGCCACCACATTTTCCACAAAAAAAAAGCAATGCAGAAACAAACAGCGCCACAAAAAAAAACAACAACCCAAATTAAAAAAAAAAAACAAAATTAAATCCAAAAACAAAAAAACTCCAGAAACGGAAGCACCATAAAAACACACACAACCACCAAACGAAAATCCCTAAAAACGCAAGAGCAGAACTTCCGATGGGTAACTTTGCGAATGTGCAGCAGCCTTTGCGATTGTTCAGACAGTAAACATTAATCGCACGTTCATTTAGATTATATAAATTTCACAAATAAGTCGAACCTCACTACAAGGATCTCCTCTGGACCAGAAGAAAATATCCTTATAAGCGGAGTATCATTTTATCTGCAGTTGGGATTTTCATTTAAAAAATACAATACACAACACAAATTGATTTGAACAGTATCTAATACATGTACATTTTTTTTTTTTTTTTTTTTTTTTTTTTAATACAAAGTTGAGTTTCATTGCAATCCAACAATTTAAGAACTTCAGGTAGAGATAAGGTTTTACGTTTTCTAGAGGACAAGTCGCGCTAAAGCTACCTAAATGCTATGTGTGTTAAAAATTTAAGAACAAATCAATAAAAGAAAAAAAAATTGCGGTATACAAAAACCGATCACTTACTTTTGCAAGGAAGCTGAGAACGATAAATTCCAAATGACAATCGAACAGTGAAGTATACAAAATTCCGAATGACCCCTTATGGAGTTTATACTGACTTAAAGGAGATGATAAAGTGACTGATTATTATTGGGAGAATGCATCTGCCAATGACGTCAAAGTGCATTTAAGAGTTATTTTATCCATTTAAGTGAAGTTCAACACAAATTTTAGCATAGAAATCCATCCATGTAAGCAGATTATCCTTTTTTCAGGGGTCTTTATATCGAGGGTCGACTGTACTTGGAATTTATTGATCAACTGGAAAGTGGTTTTGATTCATGCTCTCTCACTTATTGGGTTGTTCAAAAAGACATTACGTTTATTCCAGTGATTTGTATTTATTCAAAAAATACATATTCATAAATGATATAGTGCCCGTTTTGTTCGATTATCTTCTGCCATCCTTTGAGAAGTTTCATTATCACATCGCGAAAAACTTCCTTTCTGTATTAGTCTTTCAATAGCATCATCTTAAGCAAATGTTTTTCCATTCAAAGAGTTTTGTAAGGACCTAAACAAATGGAAGTCTGATGGAGCAAGGCCTAGCATATATGCTGGTTGAGGCAACACATCCAACTGAGCTCCAACAATTTCCTGCAATTCATCAAACTTCCATGTGAAGTGTTGCCATGATGGAAGACAACTTTTTCAACTGTTTTTTTGCGATTTGTTGACAGTATATGACAGGGCCGTCCAAGATTTCTGTCCGCGTACAGCGCCCGTGCACGCGGGTAATCTTCCTTCCTCCCCTATTGCACATTACGTTGATCAGTTCCTTAAAGTCGACGTGTGCAGCAGCTTTTAATAAAGTTAGCTTCTCTGCATAGCGCAAATACACTCCCTATTCTTTAACATGGAGTACAAATATAGAATTGCGATTGTAAATGTAATTATTATTGAAATGAGAAAGCAAGCAAAAAGGACCTAGAAATTATTGTACTCTTTCTAGTGATACCAATTAATTTAATGGGCATAAAATAGTTTTTTTTTAAAATGGTTCCCTTTGGTACCAAAAAAACACAGGGACAACCAATTTAAAGGAAAACTATTTAACGCACATTCTTTTAGTTGGTACCATTAGAAAGAGCAGAATAATTTCTAGGTCCTTTTTGCTTGTTTTATCATTTCATAATAAATTGTCTAGAAATCTTATGAGGATAATGCAGATGATTAACTTGAGAATAAAATAAAACTCTTTTTCCACAACGAAACAGGAAATGAACAAAAAGAAAAAGACCGAAAATAAAATGAAAAAATACAACCTGAGTCTGTAAGCGCTTTTCGAAAGCTTTGCTTTCATCATTCAGCAGCCAAGGAGCACCTCGAGAGAACTTGAGAGAACTGACTTGGAATAGAACATGCTGAGTATTTATAATGGACAGAAGCCAATCAAGACAAAAAGATCCAACTGAATTTTATTGATTGGGTAAGTGCGTCGCCCATTTGATCAATGGTGATTCGCTAATAGGACCCCTATCTAAGTTGAGTAATAATTTTTCATCTGTTTTTTGAATGGCCAAGCTTTCGAAGGCGTCCAGAAAGTGTTTCTTGTTTATTGACTCAATAAGTTTTACATTGCTTAATAAAAATTCATGCCCGGTATCTAGCGAGTGTTTGGCTATGGATGACTGATTCCCTCTACCATATCTTGTGTGTCTCATGTGTTCTTCAAATCTTGTTTCAATATTCCGGCAAGTTTGTCCTTTGTATCTCATGGGGCATTGGGAACATCTAGCTTCATATATTCCTGATTTCTGTAGTGGTGGAATCGGGTCTTTTGGATTAGGTAATAAATGCCTGGTCTGGTTGGGATTGCTAAAAGATAAAGAAATATTAAAAGATTTAAAGACAGAATTGAGACCTTTGATTAATGATTTATTGTAAGGTAAGGATATGACTCTCCCTCTATTTTTAGTCCGGTTGAGGGTAGTGATTTCGTCCATGAACTTTTTTAACTTCCTCTTCCTTACCAAATCGGTGATGGTACGTGTGCTATAGCCATTTTTAACTGCAATATTCTGAATCAAGGAAATTTCTTTTTTGAATGAGGATTGACCAAGTGGGATATCCTGAAAAATTCCGGTTTTTACTTTCCCGATTGTTGGTTCAGATACGTGGACGATGTCTTCACAATTTTTGACACCAATGCTTGCGACGTCAACACTTTTGTCCAACATATTAATAGTTATTTTTCCGTCCGTTCAATTCACTTTTGAGTTAGAAAACAATCAAAGGTTGCCGTTTCTTGACATCTTAGTCATTAGAAACCATGATTCATTATCATTTGAGGTATACCGAAAGCCTGCAAAAGGATTGAATTACATACCAAGCGATTCCAGCCACCCTTGGAATCAAAAAATATCTACTTTCATTTCGATGATTGACAGAGCTGTTAATCTCCCACTTGGTCAATCCTCATTCAAAAAAGAAATTTCCTTGATTCAGAATATTGCAGTTAAAAATGGCTATAGCACACGTACCATCACCGATTTGGTAAGGAAGAGGAAGTTAAAAAAGTTCATGGACGAAATCACTACTCTCAACCGGACTAAAAATAGAGGGAGAGTCATATCCTTACGTTACAATAAATCATTAATCAAATTAGTTATGAAATGTAACATGGACCAACAAGCTATCTATAAAAAAATTTTCTTTTATAAAAATAGCAAAAACTGCTTTATGTGAACGGTCAAATCTGTCTATTCATTCATCCTTGCAGACTGTATCTCTAGAAGGATTGAATTTTCCATTTCTTTTTTTACTTATCAAGAGCTAAGGAGTATTTCTTAATCCATCAAAAATAAGAAAGGGTCCAGTATTAGCAATATGATAGCGGAATTTATTGTTCGACGCGTTTCAAGAAAACTCATCCTCAGGAACTATGCACACTTATCTTATCTTGTACAGAGGGTAGATTATCGCAGAATGACAGTAGCAGCCGGAGCCGATGGCTTAACGTGCCCTCCGAAGCACAGGGGGTTCGTGATGGAAGAGCTTCTGGCGGACGAACAAACCAGTGGCTATCACCAGCTGCTGGGCATCCAGCACTGGTCACTCAGCAAATGGGTCAGACTAAAGTCCCCCAACAGCTGTGTCCCAAATAGCCGTCCCACCCAGCAGTGGTCCTCAACCCATTGGCTGTCACCCAGCCAGCAGCTGGCCGCACCTGAAGTTGCTTAACTCCATCGATCAGCGAGCCAACCAGGCCACAGCCACCCCCAACTGTGCACACTACAAACTAGCAAATGATACAGCAACTGGTTATATAGCCCATCCCCACCAATCAGTGCACTTGTCCCAACCAAGGCATATCTCATTCTTCATCGAGTTTGAAAATCTGCCAGATCCAATATTGTATAGAACGCAATGGCCCATAAAACCCAGGGACTTAAATATCATTTTGTCTATACTGTTTATACATGTATTTTGATACAGCAGAGCTTATCAACTTGAGCTGAAAAAACAATGGATAAATAGGCAAATAATAAATAAATTCAACCTACCGGTATTTATTTATTAATATTAATCTCAAAACAAGCTCACAAGGAGAGGCTACGCCATTGGAGAAACGGGATTCAGGTGAGACTTGGCGTATATGTAGAGGGTTCTTGCCTGTGTATGTGTGCAGAGCCGTAGCGTGCACTATTCAGCCGTTCGCGAGATTGACCTGAAATTTGGGCGCCTGAAGCGGTGCACCTTATGTACTTTTGTGCGCATGTAATTTGTCAGCAGCAGCAGTAGCGCAACGGTAAAGTGTGCGTTCAGCATCTCGTAACTTTTTGCAGGTTGTTGGTTCAAGTCCCGGCCTGGGAACTTTTTTTTCGCAGCTTTTTTTTTTTTTTTCATTCCTTACTAATAATCACGATTAAAAATGCACTTTTATTTACTTTGTTGGACATTTTACCGGAAGTTTACTTTATTTGTCAAAAAAAATTTTAAGTAAGTTATAAAAAATGCGCTTTTATGCCTTTTTATTAATAATAACAGTGAAAGAAACATTTTTATTTATTTTTCAAGTTTCTTCTTTTACAATTTCTTTTTCTGTGAAAGTAAACTTCGTCGAAAATGTCCAACAAATTAAATAAAAGTGTATTTATAATAGTGATTATTAGTAAGGAATAATAAAAAAAAAAACGTTGTGAAAAAAAAGTTCCCCGGCCGGGACTTGAACCAACAACCTGCAAAAAGTTACGAGATGCTGAGCGCACACTTTACCGTTGCGCTACCGCTGCTGCTGACAAATTACATGTGCACAAAAGTACATAAGATGCGCCACTTCAGACGCCCAAATTTCAGGTCAATTATCTCGTGAACGGCTGAATAGTGCGCGCTACGGCTCTGCACACATACACAGGCTAGGACCCTCTACGTATACGCCAAGCCTCACCTGAATCCGTTTTTCCAACAACGTAGCCTTTGCTTGTCAGATTTGCCAAGTTGCTATTCATGTTTCTTAACTGTGATTTTTATACAGAAGTGTTAATTCATTTTTTTGTTGCATTTGAAACACAAAAATTATGCAAGTTGCTAAATGTGCTGCCATGATTTTAATCGTATAATTTAGATATCTGCCTTGATGGATAAATTTGAGCACCAATTCGAAGACTTAGATGTGCAATCGTCTTACATGGAGAACACAATGAGCCAGACGACAACAACTACAATCCCACAGAATGAAGTTGATGTTCTCATGATGAAAGTAGCTGATGAGGCTGGGTATAAAAAGCTTTATAACATGATTCACTTTTATAATTTGTTTAAATTTGAGTTGTCCAGAGTTCTAAAACCTAAATATTTTTTATTAAATTTGTCAGTATTGAGCTAAATATGCAGTTACCTCAAGGCCAAGAAGGTTCTATAGGCGTCTCAACGCAGGCATCCCAAGAACAGGTATGAAACAGTTTTATATCCTGGAGGAGTATAAACTTTGTTGAGATTACATTAAAAAGTAATTTATTTCTTATACATTCACAATGCTATTTCAGGATGAATTAACACAGAGGCTTGCACGGTTACGTCAGATGTGAAGAGTTTCAAGACTCGTTAATCTATCGACCAAAAGACTGTACAGTTAATTAAAATAGTTGAAAACTGAAGAGCAAATGAAATTTTACTGAATGAAAGATGTTGGGAATTTTTTGCCATTAGACCTTTAAAAATTAATTAAAACCCATGAAACTTGTGCATTGATTGCAAATGCATTCAAGTATGGAATAAAGAGGCCAGATGAAATGGCCAAACAAAATACAGTGCATCATCTGCAGACATGTAGAGGAAAATACAATCCTCAGATTTTGGCAGCAGTAAATTAGCATCTTTCTTTATTTTCAAAATTTGCTGGTTACTTTTTTTTTTTTTTTTTTTTTTAACCATAATTTAATTCTTGCTATGATTCATTTTCAATGCAGTAGTTGGAAAAAGAATATACACAATTCAAATGAATTTCAGCATTTTAAGCGCTTTTCTATTATCTATTTCATATAATTCCATTTTATGAAGATTTTGAAAAATTTCCTTGTTATTGAAATAGACCCGAATACTTAAGAAGGAATATATAATAAACTGTCCAAATATACTTACTCTGTGTAAAGTAAGAAGTAATTCAAGCGCTGTGTGTTTTTTTTTTCCTTCTCCCTTCCTCCAAAAAAGAAAAAATTAAATAAAATTCTTCATGAGCAAATTGAGTATTTTCTTATTTACTAAGCCAACAAGACATCCCGATTTTTTTTGAAAGGTAAATTGTGATGATTGATTGCCCCGATCTCGGATATTCCATCCCGGCTGTTCCGATTTATGTAAAATTTCCTCCATGAGGTAAAGGGAGGAGATTCTTTCCCTCACATCTTCTCACACTGAGATGAAGTCCTTCAGCCTCTCCCAGCATCCACTGGACTGGATGTCTTGTCTCTCTTCAGAGATTAATATCATACGAGTTCCCCCGAAGTGGTCTGATTGAATATGTTTTTGCTAAGTTCTAGTTTGTTTTCACGGCTTGTTCGGCGACATCACAGATTATGAGGAAATTAAAATACTGCGCATCATGCTTATTTTTATCTACACTGGTAAATTGTGGTAAGTTATATAGTCGAACCTATACAGCGACCAACCCCAACATTGGCCTAGTTGCTATTGGTCGAAGCCGAACAAAGCTTTCCAAAGAAAATAATGAATGCGCAACATGAAATAGTGCTCATGTCATTTGATTGTTGACTTTTTATTGGCTTAAAATAAGAGGAAAAAAACTAGCGGGAAAAACCCCATGAATGCAGTATTTGCCTGGAATGCGATGCGACCCAGCTAAAATGGCTGAAACTATGGTTTCGTTACAGTGGCTGGAATAGTTTCTATTCTAGTCACTGTAGTTTCACTTCATACTTCAACATTTGTTTACAACACTGGCTCGTTGCTAGGCAATGAAGCCGCTTTCGTATTATTACGCATGGTGATGTGCCTGACCAATAGGAGTTTGGCCAAAGTTGGGGTTGGTCGCAGTATAGATATCTCGAATTTCACGGAACAGAAAAAAAAATCAAGATAAAGAGGTTTTGAGGTATGTAAGGTTTCTTTTAATCTTTTAATTGAATAGGCGAGTCCTTTTTTTAAAACTTTATAAAGGATGTAAATAACAAAAGAATAAAATAAAAGTCACCAATGCAAGTCCCGAGGAAACTGGATGAAATTAGAAGAATTTAAGGAAATTGGATGCACTGATTTCTTCCTTAATTCTTAATTTCATCCTTTCTTCATCATCTAGTTTCATTGGGACTTGCATCAGTGACTTTTATTTTATTATTTTGTTTATTTATGTTATTTATAAAAATTTTTAAAAAAGGAGGTTCACTTATTTAAAAGGTTACAAATCACTCCTCTTATAAAATAAGATTATGTTTAGGTTAATAAAGGTATTGTGAGAGTAGAGAGAACAATAGAAGATAAAATGGTATGTGTATTGAGTTATGCTATGTATAAGTGGTGCCACTAATGTCAGAAATGCACAAACTGTGCACGCTTAATCATCTCGTTACCACCAGAGACTTGCAAAGGAGATCAAAAAATTGAGTCATGAATTTTTTTCGTAATGCACGAGAATCATCTTTAATGGAAGTGACATCAAATTTTTTTCATACGTAAATTCCTCGTAATGAAAAATTCTTAACTCTCTGATGTATTTAAATGATTTGAATTTTGCTGACATACGAAGTAAAAATTTGACATAAGATTTTCTGAGAAACTGTTTGAGATAACGAGGGAAAATTACATTGAATTAATAGTGGAAATAAAAATTTTTCGAGATATTGTCGTTCAACTGTATTTCAATATTTTTATAAAACAGAAAGTAAAGGAAAATTTTAAAATGCTTATTTTAGCATTTTGAAAATAAATATTTATTGTATATTATAATTTTTACATAAAAAAAAATGCCCCCTCCCTCTTCAGCACCCTGTCGAATTGAAAAATCGGGTCATCTTATACAGGGTGATTATAAAGTCATTATACATTTTGGTGAAAACATTAACGAATTTATTTGCACACCCAAAGTGAATGTGTGGATGAGGGTTACAGGGTCAAAGGTCTATAGACCCTCATGTTTGCCCAGAGGACTATCAATGGTACTGTGTACCTCGACATGTTGGAGCAATTCCTGGAGCCACAGTTGCGAGATGATGGGATTTAGGATGCTGTTGTGTTCCAACAGGATGGGATACCACCCCATTTTGCCAACATCGTTTGAACTACCTGAATCGCGCATTCCCAGGCAGATGGCTTGGTCAGGGCGTGCCAAAGCTGTGGGCTTCACAGTCACCAGATTTGACCCTCATAGATTTCTTTGTGTGGGGTTTTATCAAGTTCAAAGTGTACCAGGTCAAGATACGCACCACTGCACAGCTGAAACAACTAATTGTAGCCGTGGAGGAGGACATTACATAGGCTATGTTACACAATGTTTTCCGGGCCATGGTGGAACGCTGGGAGCTGTGTCAGGATGTGCAAGGGGGACACATTGAAATGTACTAAGAATGTGTCCTAGTATGATATCTGGTTGATGCATACTGTAATTGCTGCAATAAAACGGATTTTTCACCAAAATGTATAATGACTTTTTAATCACCCTGTATATCAATAGCATGTGAAATAGGATTTTTTGGCGTCTTCTCACATTATTATTGGTCACATGTTAATTGAAATAAAACTGCAAAGTAAAATAGGAGGAATGGGGAAAATTAAAATCCAAAAATTCTTGGGAATACAAAGAATTCTACTTTAAGTGTAGGAAATAAACAAAAAAATAAAAAATAAAGTTGCTAAGTAATTATAGTTTTACAGGGTGTCTCATTTGAAATGCCTCGATTTCGTTTTGCTGCAAGGAAGTATTTATCGCATGTTTTAGTAATTATAGCGATTGCCAGTATATGTTCTATATATGTCAAAGTTTGCAAACAAATTGCAGACCTTTAAATATTGCTCCTTTCATGACATGGAGGATGTCCAATCAATATTCTGTCCAGGTGCGCTGCAGCATTTTAGAAGTAACACTAACGATGGTTTTCACAATTGGCGTCTGCAGATCTTGCAAGAATTGCCTCCTCCATGTTTCTACACACAGACCTAGTGTCCAGGAACTTCCTTTACCCTTTATTTTTTCTTTCAAATCTAGTGCTGCCATGTGATAAACTCATCAGTATTCTTGCTGCAATGAAATTGGCCACAGTTTGCACAATTTCCTGTGGAGAGGCCATTTGTTTTCACTGACGACAATGCTACGGATGACGATGGAATAATTCAAATGAAAGAAAAGAAGAATGTATAAGGCAAATTAATTGGCCAGCTAATATCTCGGTCCGTAATTTTTATGGGCCAAATCCATCATTTAATTCCGACTATTGGAAGAACGAGGACCCGCATTTACGGAGGTCTACCTCGCCAAATATTGAGTTATCAGCAACAAAATTGGAATAAATCTGAAAGCATTGAAATGACAACGTCTTATTTGAATGCAAGATCTTTAATAGAAAAACTAGATGATTTTACGGTGTTTTTAATAACTAATGAAGTTCAAATTGCAGCCGTTACTGAGACCTGGTTCACGTCGAATCATGATTCAAAATACTTATCCATTAATAATTACAATCTGTACCGTACCGACCGTCAATCACGAAGAGGAGGGGTTGCGGTTTATATATCCACCCAATTTCTTACTAGCATTCATGGATGGTCTTGAATTTATAACGTTAAAAATTCAAATATATGGTAATAATTATATGATAACAGTAATCTACAGGCCACCCTATATAGGGATTGAACAATGTACTAAGATCATTCAAAATTTAAATCATGAGGATGATCATATCATTTTTGGGGATTTCAATTGCCAACATAACCAACTAACGCGGGAATCTAGAATCCTTTCGAACACGATGGAAGCCCTTGGAGTGACTCAAATTATACATAATCTGACTCAAATAACTGCTCAGTCAGCGAAAATAATCGATCATATATATGTTTCTCCAATAGTCGTAGCCCATGATAGAGTACTAAAGACTTTTCCTAAATGTGATCATCTGAGTTTACTGGTGAAAACAACGATTCCAAGTAAAATCAATGAGAAACAAATAACGAGAAGCCGTCAAATACTTGATTATCATAATTTTAACGATACTAGATTTTGGAGCAATATGAATAATATTGATTGGACAGTGTATGACAATTGTATAGATCCGGATGAAAAACTTAATATCCTACTTGATAAAATTATGACAGCAACCATTAATGCAGGTTTAAGATTCAAAATTGTAAAGAATTGCTGCCCTAAATACTGGTGGACAAGATCCTTAACACAGCGGTGGAAAGAGAAAGTTACATATTTCAAACTATATAAAATGTCACGGAAAAGAGAGGATTTAAATTCTTATAAACAATCAAACAAGTTATTTAAAAAAGAAATTAGACTAGCTAAAAGATCTATAGTACAAAATAAGGCCAATATAAATATCTTATGGAAGATGATTAACAAGAATTACCAAAATGTGTCACATAGGCTACCTAATGACAAAAATTTGTCCATTCTTAAGTGGATGAATAATCTGATGAATATTAATGAACCAGAATATCCAGTATCAAGTCCAAGATTACGAAGATTGTATCTCCAAACCCTAAAGTACCAAAATGGAGAATTCTCTTGACAATCCCAGAAATAAAAGGTGAGACTTGTCAGAATTCTGTGTTTTCTCTCCTGCTATGTACTGCAAAGCCTTCATGAAGTTTCTATATACTTTCCATAAAAAAGCAGGTGGAGTGAAGCTGAGGCCATTCCTCCATCACAACAGTCTATAGATGAAAAATCCTCTGGAAGAGGTCCAAACTATGGAAGAATGGTCTCAGAAAGTCCTCCATGCATTTCTTATGTTCCAAAACCTTGCACACAAGGTTTGCAAATTTTAAATAAATAAATTAAACAATTAAAGCAGTTCACAATTTCAGTGATTTTATTTGCTATAATTTGTTGTCAGCTTTTGATTAGCGAGGAAGTAGACATTTGCCTCGATAACAAGATTTTTTTTTTACATTAGCATTTTAAAATACTTTTAAAATAAAAACCTTTTATTAAATGTAATTAAAAATGTTAAAAATGTATTTTAAGCTGCTTTAACTTCTCTAAATAAATTGCTATAACAAAAATAAGCCACACTTTCAAATCATAAAAATTATTCTTTTTTCCAAATATTTAATTTTACATTTTATTTAATATGTAAGGCCCCTTGTTTTACATAATATGAAGGAATTATCCTTCAAATTTTGCTTTTTACAGTTAAAACCAAGGGCTGGGATATCCTGATATTTTTTTTTAAAATTGGTCTCCTTGAGAATATTCCTTAATTGAGCTAGTGTTTATAAGTGGTTTAGCCAGTTAAGTGATTATGGTCTTATTGCACATTTCTGAACACTCCAACGAATGATGCAATGCTAAGAAAGTTCCACACACATAGCGATTCCCATCCCACCACCAATGCACAGTGATGTTACACCTCTCTTCTTATTTAATCTCTTCAATGCATGAACAAGTGTGACCAGGACTCGTGTACCCGATGCACCAAGAGGGTGGCCCAGAGCAATTGCTCCTCCATTAACGTTTACCTGTTAAGAAAAAAATTTTTGACAATCAATAAGTAAAAATAAATTTGAACAAAAAACAAATAAGCCTAAAAGATAAATATATATATTTTTAATGTATTAATACTAATAATTGTTTGAGGTTGAATACATCATACAATATAAAAGTTGGTTAGCTAGGTATATACAATGTTTAAAGTTCGATATTTAAAGTTACAATAAAGTTCCATTTTGACATGGCCAAAAAAAAACTACTGGACCAAAAGCTATAATACTTGGTAATATTATACCAAGAGGGCATGGGAAGTTCATACCCACCAAAAAAAAAAAAATTAGTTCAAAAGGTCACCACCAGCATGGAATGGCGCTCTATGCAATATTCGTATACGAAATTCCATGCTGGGTGGGTATGAACTTCCCATGCCCTCTTGTATAATATTACTAAGTATTATAGTTTTTTTTTTTATGGCCATGTCAAAATGGAACTTTAATTATAAAGACCCTGTATATATGATATTTCTATTTGAACATTCATCGTAGTGCTGAACCTTATCCGAACAAAAATCTCACCTTTTGAGGATCGATACCCAAATCTCTCAGGATTGCTACAGACACTCCTGCAAATGGCTCATTTATTTCAAACAAGTCTACGTTAT
Source organism: Rhysida immarginata (assembly GCA_023313115.1). Lineage (NCBI taxonomy): Eukaryota > Metazoa > Arthropoda > Chilopoda > Scolopendromorpha > Scolopendridae > Rhysida > Rhysida immarginata. Next base: position 516,572 of record JAHWFO010009918.1, on the reverse strand, counting down.
CTAAAGTCCAACCTGCTTTTTTAACCTGTTTTTGATTTTTCATTTTTAAAACAAATAAAAAAAAACACATAAAATAATACAGCAATGGATCATTCATGAATAAAAAAAAAAACAATAAAATAATTACATCAATAATGATAAACTCACTTCAATGAATCTCATATTTCAATGTTAATACAAGGTGTGATCAAAAAGTTCTGGAACTGATTTTTTTTTTTCTTTGTTATATTTAAATTAAAGTTAAAGACGCAAATCAATATCTTATTTGAACATTTATCTATATTGTCGCTAAGTTTCATGCTGATAGATGGCAGGACTACATAAGCACACACGTTTACGTGCCAACAGAATTTTCATATCCACGAATTTCATTGTCTGCTTATAATCACTGTTGCCAACAGTGAAGCATGGTTTTCCACTAACACCTTGAAGAAAATCTACAAAAATGCTACTAACTCACTATGCATTCATCCTGCAGCAAATAATCCTTGACCTACTGGCAAATGCCTTAGAACTACTCATTCGATTTTGCAAGTTCATAACTCTTTAAAGTCAAGCATTTTCTCAGAGTTTAAAAATCGCAGATGTGAAAATTCTGTTGTCACATAAATTTGTTTCTTTGTAGTGCTTTCACCTATCAACATGAAACTTGACAAGAATATAGAAAAACGTTCAATGAGATACTGACATGCATCGTTAATTTTAAATTTAAATAGAATAATCAAAAAAAAAATCAGCCCTGGAACTTTTTGATCACACCTTGTATTATAGTTTACTAAATTCAGAAAAATAATAGGATTAAAATGCATGTAAAAAAATTTATTACCGCTTGGCGGACTGCTGGAACAGGGCCCATGCCCATAATGTGAGGTGACAAACCTCCTTGGCCAACAGACACTATTTTCGCTAGAACTGGAATGTTTTCAACTTGGGCCAGTTCACCATCCACCAGCACAACTGCAGCTGCTCCATCATTCATGCCTGATGCATTGCCAGCAGTGACTGTGGCATCAGCTCCTTTGGCAAAACAAGGTTTTAGCTTGCGCAAACCTTCTAATGTAGTATCGGGACGAGGAAATTCGTCTGTTGAAACATCTCTTTTACCTGTTGATTATTTTATTTAAATTAAAAAATATATTTTGTATTTCATTAAATTTAATTTGGTAGAATTGCTTTTTTTTAACTATAAATAAAAACAGCTGTATTTTTAAAGCAGAGATAATTACAAGTAGAGCTAAATGAAGATGAATTTCATGAATAGACGAGTCTATCTTTTCTCTCTCTTACTTGGGTAAAATTAAACTGTCAAAATCACTTATTTCTTTAAACGTTTATTGAGAAATTTAGAAAAATGAAAGGTCAAACTACAGGGTGGCCCAAAATCAAGATTTAACACCAATTTCTTAGATAGTACTAAGTGTGCTTGTTTGAAAATTATGGCTGCCTACATCATCGAGAAAAGGTTTTCATAATCGAAAAATGATCCCAGCATGGAGAGAGGCTGTCCACACTGAGTTCCAAGAAAATATTGGTTGGATATTGTCTGGGCCAACTTTGACTCCAAACTTCACTTGGAATGCTCGTCTCACATGTTCCACACTTTCAGCTGCCCGAATGTATTCTTTGATGATGAAAACCCGCTTCTCAGTGGTGTAGACAGCCATTTTTTCCGATCTTGCGAAATGCTACAAAAACTATATTAAACAAAAGGCTTGTGATACCATGCCGTGAACATATCACAAAATTTTCAAACAATTATACAAACCTAGCGTCAATAAACTTCGGACACCAAGTAATTTGGCTAAAAACACAGTGTAAAGTGCATACAGAGGATTGTAGGCTAATGAAAATAGATTTACTGAATATATGTAACAATATCAACATCGATTTAGAATCGATTTAATGGTGTGAAATAATTTATTCAAATTTATGTAAAATTGCGTTGTCAACAGGTTTCAAAGAACTTCGTACACAAGGCATCGCCAGCACATAGAACTTTCCTGAAGGCGATAGAAACGCACAGAATGCTTTGCATCAGGCTTTAAAAGCACCGTCCATGCGACAGAGCACAGTATTCGTGTTGTTTTGAACCATGGAACGTGATAAGCCAGTAGAAACGTGTATACGGCAAAAAATGATACAGCAGTTCCAGAATAACAAATCCCAGCGAGCTATTGCCCATGAATCATCAGTTCCACTCTCTACTATTAATGGGGTCATCAAGCGTTCAGAGAAATCGGGAAAACAGAACCAGGGACTGCACCAGGCAAGCAGCGATTATTGAATGTTAGGGACCCACGAGTATTTCTACGTTACATTGTGAAAAACAGGCATGCTTCCATACGTGAAATGACTGTTTGGGCTCGAGAATATTTTCATATACCCATATCCGAAAGCACAGTCCGCCGTTACATCAGAAGATGCAACTATTACTTTTTACGCTACAAAGAGGAAGCCATTTATGAGCACTGTAGCTAAGCGTCGCCGGGTAGCATGGGGCAGAACCCATCTAAAGTGGACCCTTGATCAGTGGAATAGTGTTTTGTGGTTCGACGAGTCCACCTTTGCAGTGATGTATGGCAACAACGATCACAAGGTGCTAAGGACCAAGCATGAAAGTAATCATCTCGATTGTTACCAGAGGAAAGTTCAGAAGCCTGCATCGCTGATGGTGTAGGGCTGCATGAGTGCAGCCAGGACAGGATCGCTTCACTTTTGCGAGGGCACTATTAACTCTGCTGCCTATATAAACATTCTTCAACAGCATCTGCGTCCATCCCGCCAAAGGTTGTTCAATAGAAGACCAAGCATCTTTCAGCAGGACAACGCTAAGCCCTTATGCTGCTCGGAACACCAAGGCTTGGCTACAACAGCAGCGTTTCAGGGTGCTTGACTAGCCTGCCTGCAGCCCAGATCTGTCACCCATTGAAAATGTATGGCGCATTTTAAAGCGAAAAGTCAGACAGCGGAAGCCTCGAACACTGCAGCAGTTGCGGGCGTGTATTTCCGAAGAGCGGGACAAAATTCCAGTAGAAACAACGCAGAAGTTGGTGTCCAGCATACCTCAACGATTTCGGAGCGTCATTCGTCGGAAAGGTGACGCCAGTCAGTGGTAATGTGCAATAAACAGTACGGTGTACGAAGTTCATTGCAACGTGTTGAAAACGGAACATTACAAAAAGTCGCTTATTTAATTTTCTCGTTTTCTTTTTTATGTTAAAATGCTGTATCACAGTTGTACTAAAGCTCTGTGCACTCAATAAAGTAATTTTCATTTGTTTACAATTAGTTTCGTTGTACTTATCCAAAATTCTGTAGATGTCCGAAGTTCATCGACGCTAGGGTTGTACACAAATCTAAATTAGAAATTGAAGTTTAATCTTGGTAGATAAGTTTTGGGCCATCCTGTATGTATATTCACTTAATTTATTGATTACTAAGGTATCATTTTTTAACACTGTTATATTTCATAGAAAATAACAAATACTTCGAGATGAAAAAAAAGAGATAAAAAGAGCACATGATAGAGGAAGATGGAGGAGAGGCATTTAAGACCTGCTTAATCAAAAAACTGATGATGATGATTTCCTATATACAGGGTTATCAAAATTAAGCTTCCCTAATTGAGGACCTTTGTAGGAATTCCCTATAGTATACGGAGCACATTCATAACTGGACTTCAGTGGATAACCCAAACTAAAAGTGAAGCAGGGCATCTCCATAGCCATCTACAAACCAAATTTCACAAATTTCAACCTTATACATCAAAGGATGTTGAAAATACGAGAAAATTATAAGCTGCTCCGTTCTTCCACTACTTAATAATATGACTGAATACAATACTGTTGCATACCTTTTTTATCAGTAACAGTCACAGGAACTATTTCATCACTGAAATAACCATTTTCCATTGCATGCTTTGTCTTCATCTGGCAGTTTAAGGCATACACGTCTTGTTCTTCCCTTGTTATTTTATAATCTTTTACAACATTCTCACCTTTTAAAAGAAGAAATGAAGCTGCTATATAAAAATGATACAGTAACTGACACTTTAAAGACTATATTTAGACTATATGTAATATCGTACATGTTATCCCCATGTGACAATTGTAAAAGGCATCTGTTAACCCGTCATTGATCAAGGAGTCCAGGAGCGTCCCATTACCTAAACGAACACCATTTCTAAGCATCATCGTATGAGGTGCCTTGAATAAGAAAATATCTTAACTAGATTACGATACATATAATCTTTATATATTTATATAAACGTTTTTAAAAATTAATTTTAGCTTAATCTTTACAATTAACAAAAATTTTGCTGTATTAATAATTATAAAAATTTAAAAATTGGTATCAAAAGTGAGAATTGTGATCGGTTAGTTTGTTAAGATTTTGGGTGTCAATATCTGTTTCATTTTCCCATGAATATTATCTTAAGACAATTCTACTTGATTATTATCCTTAATCATTCTTCTGCCCACAGCAGGATTCAAACCTGCAAACTGATGGATTTGAGAAATGAAAAGTTTACTCTGGCGATACTTTCAGCCACAGGACTGGGAAAACTGAGAATGATAGCCTACATAGTTTTCTATGATTGAAAGATCTGTTCTTCAACTGCTCAAAGAATTAATATAATCGGCTCTCAATTATTCAGGATGAGTTGGTAAAAAAAAACAAAAAAAAATCTCCTTTTAACAATATGCCAATTTATTAAAAAAAACAAAAAAAAACAAAGTAAACAGTTCTGACTTAAATAATGCATGAACCAATTTTTTTCTGACTTTAATAATGGCAAGTTTTACTTCACAAATGTAAAATTATCAAATTTTTCATCAAACAAGTGTACATACCTGACTCATGTTCTCTTGGCCACCAGCAACAACAATCTTTGATTCTCCATTGAGAATCTGATTATAACCAATAGCCACAGATTTTAATCCAGAACCACATAGCATATTGAGACTCCATGCTGGAACAGGGTATGGAATGTTGGCCTGGACACTTGCCTGTCGTGCAGGATTCTGCCCTAAACCTATTTAGTTGAAACTTTAGTATTAACTACAGTTTCTTTTAATAACATTTACTAATGATTTATCATAAATAATATATCAATGAGTCCCATTAAATCGTATGTCTACAAATATTACACATTAACACAAGCCTAGAAAGTAAGATTACAAAAGCAATTTTGAACTACCACAAATAGTTTCACTATATTATTATAGGTAATTTGACTTGATACAAGTAATTCAGTTACAAATTTGGCCACATGAGAAATTTTTAGCTTTTATTTCAAAGCCTTCACAAAGCAACTGTTGATAATTTATTCAGTTTCACAATTTTTATTTTGGTTGACATGTACAGCGTTTTGCAGATAATTACAGGGCAGTATAACAGGAAGCCTACCTGCTCGATTGCAGGGGCCGGCTTGGTCGATTGGCAGAATGGAGGGAGATGAAGGTGGCCTGCAGCAGCCAGCAGTTTCCACAATTGGGGAAGGGGGTAAACGTCAAAACTGTCATGCTTTTGATAAAATTACCCAATTATCATTTGATGCCTGCTCGATTGCAGGGGCTGGCTCGACAACAAATGATAATTGGGTAATTTTATCAAAAACATGACAGTTTTGACGTTCACCCCCCCCCC
>JAHWFO010009918.1:468335-506241 GCA_023313115.1 Rhysida immarginata | reverse complement strand
CCCCCCCCCCCCCCCCCCAATTCTTTAAGAAGACCACCTCTCCAAACGACCACTATTACGTGGAACCATTGCTGGTCGGCTTAAAGAGGTTTCACTGTACCTAAAACTTGAGAAATTATGAAGAAAAAAAATACATAAAATTTAGCTTGAAAATTATTAAATATTCAATACATTTCAGTAGTTCAAAGTGAAATTTCCCCTCTGTTAATAACTAATATTAAAATATCATTTAAATTGCATAATGTGAATAAATGATCCACATCTTGCAAATAAAATTGCCATTGTACTATGTCATTTGAGCAGCTTCACAGCAAGTGTTTATGCAATTCAGAGAATTATTTTTCCTTATATTTGAATGAATAATGCAATATGTGAATTTCTAAAGTCTCTGAAATTTCCTGGTTTGAAATTCTTTTGTCCTTGAAATGTTCATCTGTTCTAAACATTCAAGAATTTAAAATAACACATCACGTTGGTGACACCAGAAAAATATACAATACAGAACAGAAACTCTAGGAATTTTTAAGTCCTAATAAAACATTAACAGATTAAATATAGAATTCAATTAACATATTTTTTGATTAAAAAATAAATTCAAATACCTGCCGTATAGACATGTCCTAGGATGACTTCTGACACACGATCACCACTTATTTGTGCTCGTTTCAATGCTTCAGATATAACACAGCTCCCCAACTCATGAGCTGGAACACTAGCTAATGATCCATTAAAAGAACCTGTACAGAAGATGATGACAAAGCATTAAAATTCAATTCTTTTTTCCTGTTTAAAGCCGGACCTTTATTTATTTATTTTTTTCTATTTATAATCTACTATTGTGCTAAACTTGCAAATAAAGTTCCAGAGTTTTAAGTTTGCTAAATGGTCACATAAAACATCATTCTGCATGACTCTTTAGACTGTTATTTCATTATATTTTTTTAATATATTTTGTTCTTACACATAAAACATCACTTTTTCAACATCATTATAAATGATACTACAAATAATTATGTATAATTACGGTATTATCAATAATTAAGTGATTTTTTTTTTTCAATTAATTCAATCACAATTATACTAGAAATAAGTTTTTGAACTCTTAACAGTAATGATACATATCCAAGAATTTAAACTGATTTTCAAGTAAACTTTAAATTAAAGCATCATGCTAATCAAACATTTGGAGAGAACATTACAGCAGTGCATACCATTCAGTGTTGGGTTAGCAGATTTAGATCTGAAAAATACGGATACAGAAATGAAACTAATTTGTTCATAATAATGAAGACCCCTTAACTGTAGTGAAAATAACTCAAGAACGGTTGAGTATGTGCCGAAATCTTTGGCATTTCCACAGTGAGATCATTTCATATCTCAGCAGGAAAGGTTAAAAGTTGCAAAAATACCGTAGGTTTCCTATAAAATGAATGAAACCCAACAAGCGCAATTCTGTTCATCGCTTTTCAAGGATCCATATTTGATGGTTGGTTGATTGGTTCATTAAATTTATGGAAAATCGACATCTAGGCCATTTTGCAACTTAGAGCATCCTTTCACAAGAACTAATAAGTTTTACACAATTACTAAGAATTCCACGTGACCATTTTCTTTTATGCATTCTGGAGACAAATACAAGCATCCGTGCTACACCTTTGACCCAATAGATTCGAGAACTGGAAAGCTTAAGCCCCAGTACCATCAGTGACTGGACCAACCTGGGTCCATATTTGAAGAGCATCATGACCATAATGAAAAATGGAACTTAAGAAGAGATCTGAAAAACTGAGTCAGATGCCAAAGCCATTATAATCCTTTTAAGCAAAATGAGAAATGGGCAGTTCCTTCACATATAATGTGATATATATTTCTCATTTTGCCTTAAGGACAACTTTATTTATATCGAAAGATTAGCACATTGGCCATTGCATAGAATTCATTTTTTTCACTTACGTTGTCACACGACAGTAAAAGGCCCTGGTTCCGGCTCTAACTCTGCCGCCAGTTCCACTGAAGTTACACATGCCCCACACTTATACAGAGTGAACCAAACTTACCCAGCATAATTGTTTAGTAACATGGTTCAAATGGAACAAAAAAAGTCCTATGAACATTATATCTAATTTCAATAGTGTGTAAAATGTCGACGTTTGTCTATTTTCTTTTATCTTATGTACGAAGAAACTTCCGATGTTAATTTCAACTTTGAGGTTATGTAACCTGCCGAGATTAGTATATGCTGGATCAAATTATGTTAAATTAAGAAATGTTTCTTCGTTAAATAATTTAAAACACAGAAACTGTTTTTTACTTGGTATAAGTGAAAGAGGTGTAATATTTAATTTTATTTTTTATATACATTTTTATAATAAATACTACGATAATTTTTAAATTTTACCTATGGGTGTTCTCACAGCTGAAGCAATATAGACTTCGGTAGACATCCTTTACTACGAATTTCCAATCTGTTAGGGAATAAAAAGGAGTTTGTGTTGTAAAACTGAGAAGATCACGGCACAACTAAGATGCGAGTGTGTAGACTGTGTAATTAAGGTATCAAAAGTTATATAAAGTTGAAGGTAGATAACACGATGAACTTTACATGATCAGTGATAATTTATAAATCTCTCACATCCTTTTACCTTATAGGAGCCTCTTTAGCACTTGTTATTAATGATCAGCTGGTAACCTAAATGACAAATATGTACAGGAGATTTTACTACCACTCAAGTATATTCTGGTTGAATACTAATTGAAAAAGTTTCCCATCTCCGCTATTTATTTCACAAGATTTCTTAAGGGGGAGGGAAAAAAATGAAGAAAACCAACCGATTTCCTTTCCGTTCATGTCCTCGATTAACGAATTTACTTTTTAACTCGCATCATAGAAATCCCTCATTAAATTGCAATTAAATATCTCTTCTTGTGGCCTTGCATTTGAGATCATTTACAATCACATGGCCCACGTGGAGTGGTACAGCGCCTCCCACCAGCAATGCGTCAACATTAGAAACTACCGTTTCCGGTGCAACAATTGTTTACACTTCCGGTGGTTAGCGGCAAAATACAAATGTCGGTCATATTGGAAACTACCGTCGGGGATATAACCGTGGATTTATATACTAAAGATAGACCACGAAGTAAATGGTTTTAAAAGATGCTACGTTCCCTATCACCTATTCATTCGTTTAATTAAAATTTAAGTAATTGTCAATTAATTTCAAATTATCTCTTTTGGCAGCATGTCTGAACTTCTTGAAACTCTGCAAGATCAAGTATTACAATTACTGTCTCATCCATTCCGTACAGGTAGAGCATACGTGCCCCTCATACTCAAAAAAATAACTTTCTTTGCTTAGATGCTATTGTAATGTACCGAAATTGATTATTTCCAGCGAAATTTTATGATTCAGACGGGTGATCCGACAGGCACTGGCCGCGGTGGAGAATCGATATATGCGTGAGTATATTACATTTTAGGAGAGAAATTGATGTTAAACACGAACTTGACGCACACAGGACTTATTCTGGTTAAAAAATATCCCGAGAATACTAAACATCTTTACAGGTATAAGAGTTAAAAGTATCAGGATGGGTGAAGTGTAAACAGGAGCAGATCCAGGCATCCTTTAAAACCCCTAAAATTCCCGTCAGTTGAAAACCACTGCTTTAGGGAAAGGCATGAAGTGCCCCCCCCCCCCCCCCCCAAATACAAAACCAGGGATGTGCCCACGAGGGTCGGAGCGGGTTATACCCAACCCACAAAAAAAAATCCGCCGACCCACAGTCGCAAGCGACCCATTGCCTAGCCCACATGCAAAAAATTAAGTTTTATACATATATTTTTGAATTTGTCACCACCTGGTTTCCCAGCGCTGCCGCTTGGAGCGTTAGTTGCGCATTGATCGATAGTGTCATACCATAATAGTTAAAGGAAATATTATGGTCATACTCTCACGTGTTTATTTCATCATCAAGATGGATTTCGCCATTTGTGATGTGGTGGATGCAGTAGAAGCAACGTGTGTTAGTGGTATTGTGTTTTAAAATCATCCGAAAAGGCCTCTGAGTTCCCAAAAAATTATGGACAGTTTTCTGAAACGATCAAAGCAGAAGCTTTCACTGGACAGTTCTAATGTAGGAACCAAACATGAAGACAGTGGGTCTAAACAGAATTTGAATGTGGGCCTACTAGTTTCTGACTCAAGTGCACTCAAATAGTGGTATCATTGCTTATTTCAGTACTAGGACCTTTTTTTTTTTTTTTGTATTGCCATGCAGGGTTTGCTCAAGGACCAAAAATCTACGAGTCAAGTTGACTCCTCAGCCTGAAAACTGAGAGTCAAATTTCACAAGATGAGAGTCAAATTTTAGATACTTTTTTGATTTCCATATTTTTACATGCATCCACAATCTTTATAGTTACGAGGTGCTTTCAAGTTTTAAGGTCTCCTAATTTATTTTTGAAAAACTATTTACCCTAGAAAGCTGAAAGTCTCGTGACTTGTCCACATATTCAACCTTTACCCGTAGACATTTTTCACAATGCTGACGCCATGATTGGTAGACCGCCGCAAATGCTTCTTTAGGAACCAGTTTTGTCTACTGGAAAATCGCTTATGCAAGAACGGAATAAAGCTTCTGCTCGTCGAGCGGCTTTTCAGTAGGCAAAACAGACCACTATAGAAGTGTTTGCAGCGGTGATGCAATCGTGGCGTCAGCGTTGTGAAAAATGTGTTCGGCTAGAGGTTGAATATGTGGACAAATGACGTGAGTTTCAGCCTTCTAGGGTCAATAGTTTTTCAAAAATAAATTAGGAGACCTTGGAACTTGAATACACCTCGTAATTAGAAATTTAGATAAGGCAGCATGTGACAAAATAAAATAAGGTTAAAATATGACCCATACTTACATTTTATTTTTTTATTATTTTTTTTTTTTAATTAATTTTTTAATTTAGTTTTATAAATAAATTTTGTTTTGAAATGTATGTGATATGTTTCACTTGATTGCATTTACTCTAGTGTCCATATTTTAATGAGTCAATTTTGACTCGCTGGTCAAACAATTGCGAGTCAATTTTTAGCAAAAATGCCCATTTGACGTGTAAATTGCGAGTAAGTGCGAACCCTGGCCATGGTTAGACGGTAACTTTATTTCTCGGAGCTTCATTTTGTAATTAGGCATCTTATGTTGTACAGAGGGTGGTTTATCACAGAACGATAATCTGCTGCACTTACTCCTTCGAAGGAGTTTTGCGTCATCCCAGTAACTAACTGCTGTTACGAAATGAATGTAGCAGCCGGGACCGATGGCTTAACGTGCCCTCCAAAGCATGGTGGGTTCATGTAATTAGGCATAGGCCTACTGTACTTGTTTCTCATTTTATTGTCAAGAAATGTACTAAAGTCCAACTAGAAATATTTTGGGAGGGGGTGTAGAGTCAGACAATCCACACACAAATTTTCTGGGCACATCCTTGACAAAACACTGTGTATGTTCACAGCTACTGTGAAAGCGTAACAGCTCACGACAGTAAGGCGTGGCGTCACACGTTGTAACAGGAGTTTTTTCACGGTAATATTCGTTTCTACGACTTTTCGTGCTGCGGATGGCCGTAGCGGTGACCAAACATATTGTGTAAAGATTCAACTGGAAAAAATGTTCTTAGTGACTGTTAGGCCAAAGATGGAGTTTGGGAAACAAACACATACAGGGTGATTCAGTCAATTTTTGACCATTTCACTCGAATGACAATTAGGGATAAACAGTTGAAAGAATATGAGCGCCATATCAAATTTCTAAATAGTTGGAGTTTGTATTGTTGCAACGGCACTGCATGAAAATCGTATTGTTGAAAAATGGTGCCCGCTTTATCAACAGAACAGAAATGCAAGGTTGTCGAATGGTATTTCGAGACAAAATCACCTGTAATCGTGCAAAGAAAGTTCCAGAAGGAGTATAAGTTTCGAGACGCACCAGGCAGGCAAGCAATCATGAATTTTGTCAAGCAATTTCGTGCCACTGGATGTGTTAAAGGCAAGAAAAAAGGCGGGAGCGAAGCTCGTGTTCGAACGGCTGAAGTTGTCGAAAATGTTCGCACAAGGTTGGTCGATTCCCCTACCAAAAAATCTGTTTGCCTGCGAGTTCTGACCTAAACCAAGTGATTTTTACCTCTGGGGGGTTCCTTAAAGACAGTGTGTTCACTACAGCACCAAGAACCCTAGACCAGCTGCGACAAAGCATCGTCGACTGCTGCACCCTTGTGGATGCAGAAATCCTGGATAGAGTTATGAACAACTTCACCATTCGGCTGCGAGCAGTTCAAAATGTTCGTGGTGGCCACATTAAGCATATCATCAAGACTTTTCCACGGGAATAAAAACTCCGAACTGCCTAAAATATCATACTGAAATGCTAAGTTTGTAAACATTAATGCGTCAATACATCATAGTACTGAAATGGTCAGAAATTGACTGAATCACCCTGTAGGTCTTCACTCTTAGTGAGTGGTAGGCCAACAAGGGTTGAAGCAGTCTTGATAAAGTTTACAAAAATGAAATAAATACAGTGTTATCATCCCCATGTTTTTTTGTGAAATTTTTTTTTGTTGCCGTTCATTTATAAAATTCTCCATCTCTTGATATGACGTGAAACTTTTTCTTATTGAATATATTTTTCCAGTTGAACATACACACCAAAACAACTCCCGGCAACAACATGTGACATCAAATCTCATAAAAATGACATCATTCCTTACTGTCGTGAGCCTTCATAGCTGTGAATGTACCCACAGTGAATACAAAAATGTGCACAGATATGGGAAAGATGTTTCCTGTGCCCGAAGTTATGGAAAGCTGACAGTAGTCTTGCTCCCATTAAACCCAACTAATGTAAAGCAGATAATTTCTGTTCCTAAATTATTTGCTTGCAGTAAACGCTATCCTAAAACAGTGAACATGGAGGGAAAATTTAGAAGACATACGAGGGGCAATCATAAAGTTTCTCAAATCGCACCATATTTTCTTTGTACAAATTACAAATTCCACAAGAAGAGTTACTCCTTCTAGGATCCTCATCATGATCGGTATCATGAACTTGTCTAAAAAAGAATGATCCCAATCTGTTGTTGCTTCAATCGGCCATGAATTTAAGGTTTTTACACATTTTAAGAGTAATTCTTGTTCATTTCAGTTTTTAATTGTATAACTTTTACAACTGCAGGAAAATTTATGGAGAACAAGCTCAGTACTTTGAACCCGAAGCACTTCCTAAATTGAAACATACGAAAAATGGCATTCTTTCTATGGTCAACAATGGAAACAATCGCCATGGCTCACAAGTAAAACATTCTCGTAATAAAGCGATGATTCGAGTGCTACTTTCCACTTACCACTTAATGAATATACACCTTTTGATATTTTTATACATAGTTTTTCATTACTACAGCAGAAAACTTAGATTATTTGGATGGTCTCCACACAGTATTTGGTGAAGTGGCCGAAGGCTTTGAAATTTTGAAAAAGATCAATGATGCTTTATGTGATGAACAGCATCGACCCTACAAGGATATTAGGTGAAATAGAAGCCATTTACTTAAAATTTATTCTGTTTATTCATATGGAATTGATATTTTTTTCATTGTTGATTCAATGTCATTTTTTTTAAATATATTTTTTGATATATATATTTAAGAATTAGTCACACTGTGGTATTGGATGATCCTTATGATGACCCACCAGGGCTAGAAGTTCCTCCTGCTTCACCTGAGCCCTCTGATCAAGTTCTAAAGGTGGTTGATCTTATTAGCGATAATAGTGATGATAATAATACAGGTGGCCCTTGATCAAGAATGGTTCGACTTGTGATATTACAATGTGTTGCAATGACAGTATAAAAGTTTTTGCCTTGTGAGTTAACAATACGCAACACATGATGACAAAGCAATGCATGAATGGAATTTGGAAGAGAGAAATAATTTAATAATTGGGTTATCAGAAAAGTCAGAATGTATTTTTTCAATGTTTCACAAAGCTTATACAGTTGAACTTCGGTAACTCGAATTTCATAGGAACAGAAAAAAATTTGAGATATGGAGGGTTACTTTTAAATCAAGATTTTTAGGTTAATAAAAGTAATGTGAGAGTACAGAGAACAATAGGAGATATAATGGTATGTGTATAGAAAGTTACGCTATGTACAAGAGGTGCCACTAGTTTCAGAAACGCAGAAACTGCACATTCTTAAAATCTCGTACATAACAGAGATTTCCTACATGATTAAAAAACTTTTTTGTGAAATATTTTTGTAACACACGAGAAACGTCTAACTTTAACAGAGGTGATGTCAAATTCTTTTCGTTTTCATGCGAAAAATTTCTTATAATGAAAAAATCTTAACTCTCTAATGTATTTACGGTAAATACCGTATATCTTCTAATAGACACCTAGTCTCCAATTGTCGCAGATCTCTAATAAACGCCAGGTTTCAAAATTAAGATTGCTAAATAAACGCCAGTCTCTAATACACGCCGGGGATTCTCTTCCACGCGCCAGTTCACGTGAGCCGCTTTCGGGGTTTACGTATACACGGGCTTGAGGGGATTCCCAGCACACTGCTTTGAGTTTCAATATCATATGCACTCTGCTACTCAGCCCTTAGTTCTCAAGGCATACTGTTCGTAAGAACTGTTTAATACGCACTACCTTATTCTGTTTAAAAAAAAGACATGCCTCCAAAGCGAGCCGGCCAGGTGGCCGAGAGGGCTAGGGCGTAGGCTTTCTAGTTCTAGAGTCCGCCTGGTCGTGGGTTCGAATCCCGCCGTGGGCATGGATGTTTGTGTTTGTCTGGGGCTGCGTATAGATAGAACCTGTGTAAAAGGCGCAAAATGACCATACTAGTCGACGCCAAAAATTCTAATAAACCAAACCAAACCTCCAAAGCGATCATATGATATGGCGTTTATGATATTGTGGAAGCTATAAGATTTGACCCAGATTGCTAAATAAACGCCGATCTCGAATAAATGCCTGGTTAGTGATTAAGTTGAAAAAATAGACGCCGGTGGCTACTATTGGAAGATATATGGTACTTTACATTTTGCTGGGATACAAAATCAAAATTCGACTTAGCGAGCTTTTCTGAGAAAATGTTTTGAGATAACGAGGGAAAATTACATTCAATTCTTAGTGAAAATGCTGGAAAATAAAATTTTTTCGAGATATCGAGTTTCGACTGTATATTTATATAATATATGGCCCATTTTGTTCGACAATCTTCTGTCATCTTTCTGTGAGATTCATAATTCCTTGTTGATAGAAGGACTCGTCTTTATTGGTTAAAAACTGAATAAGGCGCTGGTTTACAGCCAGCCATTGAATTGAACGTTATACCATGCAATAGTTTTGAAGAGAGCGAAACAAGTGGAAGTTTGATGGTGCATGATCAGGCGAGTAGGGTCTGCTGGCATCACATTCAATGCTAACTCAATTAATTTTGATGCGTGATCAAACTTGCATGTGGTTTTGCATTGTCGTGATGGAACACAACTCCTTTGGGATTAAAGAGCTCTAGACATTTCTGGATGTCCTATTCCTTCAAACTGCCCAATTAGCAACCATAACATTCGAATTGATTATTTGGTTGTTTGGTCGGAGCTCAAAAAAAACAGATGCCTTTCAGATGCACCTTTCAGATGCCAATTCACTGTCCCGGGAACCTCACAAAGTGATAATAAAATTCCAAATTGAAACTTATATTGGAAATGCTTATGCCCAATAGCATATCGATTATAAAAATATTAAGTGCCACAGTTCAAATTCAGTGATTAAATCTGCACGTTAAATGCACATAAAAATTTATATGCGACTGATTTTTTCAACAACCCAATGTTATCAGGTTACATCATATGTACCTCTTATTATAAGTCAAGGTGCACCTGTAATAATAAGACATAAGTCAATAATGGGAGCATGATTTTGTGTGTCTTAATTTGCCAGTATTATTTGTTGTATATACCTTTGTTATTAGTCTGATCGCATTGGTGCTTACGAGGAAATTGACGATGAGAAAGGAAAGGCCATTGAAGAAATTGAAGAAGAGATTCAAGAAAAAGAAGCCAAAGCAAGAGCCACCATCTTGGAAATGGTAAGTTATCTTTGTTGTTTTGGAGAACTTTTAATAGTGTGTTTTAAAGCGTTTTTACGAAATGCATTAAATATACTTTAAGGTGGGTGACATTCCTGATGCTGAAGTGGCACCTCCTGAGAACGTATTGTTTGTCTGTAAACTCAATCCAGTTACCACTGACGAAGATCTTGAGATCATTTTCTCTCGATTCGGAACTATCAATAGGTGAAGAAAGCTATTATGCTTTCATTTTCAGTTTAAGTAAAGCATTGTTATTTATTTTGGAGAGTTAATAATTCACGTTTCCAATTTGGTTTTTGATGTTAGCTGTGAAATTATAAGAGACAAAAAGACTGGCGACTCTTTGCAGTATGCCTTCATTGAGTTTGATAAGGTAAAAAGTTAACAACATTCAGATTTCAGGTAATCTTATTTAATGTTTGACCGTTAGTATATCTGCTCTTTCTCGGCATATTCGCTCAACAGCAAGAAGACTGTGAAAATGCTTATTTCAAAATGGATAACATCCTCATCGATGATAGACGAATTCACGTTGATTTCAGTCAATCGGTTGCAAAGTTAAAGTGGAAAGGAAAAGGTATGATTTGTTATCTGTGGATTATAAAATAAGGGTCACCCAGGAAGTGTCCCAGGTTATTTTAGATTGCGGATATCCTGAACGAAATTGGCTGCGGAGCCAGTCTTCACAAAATTGATCAGTTTTGTGGCTGTATATTAGTGGTGGCACCAAGTTTCATCTTTGCCACGATCTTAGAAATGCTCCCGTCCACCTTCTGTAACATTTCTTAACAAAGCAAATCTCCATACTTGCTCTTATTTGCCTGGTCTTTTGCTCCTCATTGAGATGCTTTGGAGACCCAAACCTTGCCATATCCCAATTGTTAATGGAGAATTTTGTTAATTGCGTTATTTCTTACAAGATTGTCTACACAAGCAGTGGAATCCTTGGAGATGGTCCGAAGTGCTTTGAATTGGGAGGAACCGATTTGTCTTTGCCAGGGTGTGTGTGCTAAAACCATGCTTTCTCGTCTTTATTTTTGTCTGAGAATGAAACAGTCAGCTATTCATTCCTATTAGAAGTTCAGAGTCGCGAGTGTTTTCCCCAGCACATCGCTGACGAGAAGGCCGCCCCAGATCCCAACATGTCCTTTGTGCTCTCATTGCATAGCTGAATGAAAATCACTATGCCATTGAACACTCTGCTACACGAAGCATTCAAAAAGTAATTCACCACACGAACAATGCTACCCAGCTGATATTTTGAATCTTCTGTCTCTGTTAATGTGAAGTTGCAAGCTCTGCTGCCAGGTGGCAGCGCAGTAGCAAATGTTTAAAAATGGCAGATGTCAGCAATTGGCATGCTGTGAACGAATTTATTGTTTCCGAGGGAGAGAGTGTCTTAGGGACTTTCATATGTTTAACTATTAAAAAGTGCACTACTTTGTAGGGTCCAATTCATATCCGATGACAATGTTGTGTGTATGCTGTGAAAAAGTCATTGTGTGAACAGACCAAGAATGGCACCAAAGGGAAATATTTCAGCTCTTTTCCGGAATATTGGCTGAAAGCAAAAGAAATGGAAGGAGACTTCTTTGAAGAATATTAGTAGAACGGACGGTAGTAGCAGTGTGATGTCTGAGGTACATAGTTCATCATTCCATACTTTCAGGGAAATAAATTGTGGTGCATTACTTTTTGAATGCTCCTTGTATGACATTTATTCCCAAGCATCTTCTACCATCAAAAATTGAATAACAGCAGTTTACTGACCTGTTTGAACAAGTGAATCCACATCATTACCATACGTCATCAATTTGGTTCAACAAGTGTAAACACCATAATAACACTTTCCTGACATACAATGTCATTCGATCGCACAAACGTAAGGCTCCGTTTGTTTGAACAACAACACTAATACAAGCATCTCACTTTCATTTGGGTGACCCTTATAGAATTAGCCTTCATGTCATCTGTTGTAATAATTTTTGGATATTATTTAGGTAAAGGTGTCGAAGATTTACGCAGTACAGAAGAAAAAAAGAAATTCATGTTTGCTGTTAAAAATAAAGCCAAACCTCAAGGGTAAGTAATCAAGGGGAAAACATAAAGTAAGGCAAGTTTTTTTTAAGGTTTTATTAGCAACTCTTTCATTATTTTATTGTAGCAACTACGACTTTGTGTTTGATCACAATGAAACTGATGAGAAAATTGATGACAAAACTGATGACAAAAACAAGGTAGATTCATTACACACATGAATGGCAGAAGTAAAAGTATTTTCTTGTTACGATGATGTTAATATTGATAAATTTGCTTTAGTCTCAGAATGAAACCGATGCCCAGAAGCTGGAAAAGAAAAACGAAGCCAGTCCACCACGTCAGCCAGAAAAAGAACATCGTCATCATCACCATCATCACCACCACCACCATCATCGTCATGGGCACAAAGGAACTCTCAAACGAAAAGAAAACTCTGATCAAAGCGAACATAAGCGCAAACATAAGAAGCATAAACATAAAGAGAAAAAAGGAAAGAAGCATAACCGAAGAAGCCACTCATAATCATTGCCATTTTTAATTTATTCATTTTTATGATAATGATGTGCATATTGTATATAGTAAAATAGAAATAATAAAGTCTCTTCCATCTTAACGTTGGGCTTATTTTATTTAATTGTAACTCATTTTTTCTTCGTCAATGCAACAAGTTTAAGAAAGTATTGCAAGACTTGTTAAGTAATTTGTTAAGACCTGTTCAAGTGTATCAGGAGTCGACACAAGATTAATGGACAGGCTGAAGGATGCCAAAGATAGGAGGCACCAAAACTAAGACTTCTTACGCACTGTCAACTGGTTGCTAGCAACCTCGAAACATAACTAGAATAGTTATCGTTTATGCATGTGGTTTCAGCAAGCCGTCAGGTGCCAGAGGTCAGGTAATTGAGAGCAACACATTCGGTGACTGGGAAGTTGTGGATCTGCTGGGATGGCTTGTTTCTATTGACATCAACACTATGCGAGCAGCCACCCCTTCCCGAAATCTGTTTTTTTGTTTATATCTCGACTTGCACCTTGTACAGTCATCAACAGGAAATAATCCACACGCGTTTAATGCTTAATATTATATTTCATGCTAATATGTTGTTTAATAGCTTTTTTAATTTTAATTATTTAAATTTAATAATCTTAATAATGTTAATTTATTTTTAATAATTTAATATTACATTTAGAGTTAATATTGAAACGGTAAAACTTAGAGTAAAATTCAAGTGCGGATTATATGCTGTTGATGACTGTTCAAGCCTGAATTTTGATGGTGATTTTTCAAAAAAGCTTTTCACATAAGCTTATTAAGAAGCCAAGAAAGTCCTTAGAAAATGCAACCGCATCCATTTGTGTCATCCCCTTACTATCCTTTCAATGCTGGAAACCAATTTCAATACTCTGCAGAGAAGTGTAACTTTCTTTGTTATTGATGTCAATCTTGCATACTTTAAAGAGTTTGTAGCAGTGACCATCACATTTTTTTAATGAATCACTTCATGGGACCTTGTAGCGAGTGTACATGTCTGCATAAAGAAATGAAATTTGAGGTTCATTGCATTGGTAGGCCGTGAGAAAGACTTCCAACTCTAATGCAACAGACTGAAAAAATCCAAGCTTTGCTTCCAACGCACTGTCTTTCAAAAATTCTTTCAATTTTGTGAAATTCTCACTTTGTGGTGGCTCAGATAACTTAGATACATACTCCCTTAAACACGGAAGCAATCTGATGGCATGCTTTGCTGCTGCTGAATTTTCTATCCATCTGATTGCGCAAAACTTTCTTAGGGAAGATTGAAGAACCTGTGATATCCCTAAACTGCACTCTTCGAGAAGATCCTTAAACAAATAAAATAGGCAGTACAAAAAATAATGAATGTGCCATTTGCACATGTTATGGGCAGGTTTGAATGCTCTATGAACTATATGTAAGGAACAAGTTCCCAAGTCAAATAATACTGGGTCATCTGGATTGCTGTTCTCCATAAATTTCTTTATTTCTGTCAACACCTTCAGATTCACATTTGGCCCATCCATTGCTATTTGCAGAATCTTTTTGAAACTTGCATTGTGTTCACTTAAGGACACTGGTAATGCGTCAAATAAGTGATTTACTGTGGTACGCCCATTTGTCCCTTCTGAATTATCTTCTTCAGGCTTTCATCATACATCATTACATAGAAATTGCTTTGATGAAGTACACTTGATAATTCTTCTTGAAAGTCTGGGGCAAGACCATACGTAATTGTATAGGCAATCTAGGCGGAAGGGGTTCGAATGCAGTTGACTAACTTACATACACATGACCAAAATGAAAGGAACCACAAAATTTAAAAAAAACGAATTTATAGGATCGGTTGGGAATTACAGTATATTTATAGGAATTAAAGTACATGTACTATTTTTAAAATATAGTACATAAGCGTTAATGGTATAATCATTTCTATTTACACCACTGTAGAAAATATTGGCACTAAATTATTGCAAACTTTTTCCATCTGATTTGCTTATCGCAAACATTTTTCCAAACATGAGTGTTGGTTTTAATTTTTTTATTCAGTGTAATTATCTTTTTAGAACTTAATCTAATTTTTGCGTAATGTAAATCATCCACATAAACATATATTAATTTTTGTACCGTTTAATTGTGTATCCTTATTTATATTTATAAAACAACAAAACAAAACTAACATAGCGCGCCAGCGAATCGGCAATAACTATCGCAAACTTTTTGCCAGGGGTTGTATTGAAAACAGAAAATACATCTTCCTTTAAAGGATATTGAATAAATTTCCATTTCAGTCGATAGATGTCTCTCGTTTTAAATATGGCAGTGCGAGTAGATTTTAAGCAAAAGATGTAGTAAATAAATCAAGTTAAGTTAATTATATATATAAAAACCGGCTAGATAATTACTTAGTATTAATCATGATATGCAATCGATGCATAAGGCACGCTGTGAAACTAAAAAATAAAAGTTTTCCCATTCAGTTACGAGAAAAGCATGTGCACTGGGTGAGTGAGTGAATGAATCTAATCTGCAAAAATCCTAATAATTCGTTTCTCCTTAACTTGAAATTGTCTTCTCTTTAGGCCAAGCTTCAAAAGAAAAAATGGCCTACAGATTACGCACTTATGTATTTCGACGATTTCTATCAACCCGTTTTCGGTAAACTGTGGCCGTCCATCCGCTTAGCGTTGCTTTGTCCGTCGAAACATTGTGCTATACTCAATAACTTCTCTTCCGTGGAAGAACAGATTGAGCAAATGACGGAGATTGGAGCCGAAGATGTGAGAACAACCTATGAGAAAATTGTCAACCGACTAAAGAAGAAGCCTTCAGCAACGAACAAAACTCCAGCAGAGAGAGACGACACGCCAGCGGAGATGGACAAGCATGACGAACTGGACGAAGAGGCCATGGACAACGAAATGCGAAAAATTGGGGGGTTAAATCAATTCATTTCTCCGACGAAGACGGCGGGTCTTGAAGATTTTTTGGACGAGACTGATTACGCCCGCCACTATGACCCTGCAACCGAAGTATCCTTCCAGCATCGAGTTGAGTCGCCCATTAAGTTTCCTGAGTTTTTGAAGATGTACACTTTTCGCAGAGGAGACATTTCCACTTTCCCTCGTCCTAAAAGGGACAGCTCAGATCTTTTTGGTAATGCATACTTAGAAGTACACGAAAACATAGTCTAATCTGTGTAAATGATTAAGAAAATTTTTAAGTAATTTTTAAGCTAAGTACAGCACGGGGCCCTAAGCTATAACTTATTTAGCTTAAAACTGGGTGGTTATAATTAAGTTCCCATTTCTGCACAACTGTAGCCTGCATTATTGCCTAGATAGTGATAAATTTTGTATATAGGGTATGCTGAGTATGGGAAAGATGGAAAACTTATTTGTGCATACTGTTGCCACCAGAGGAAAAAGTGGTGCCGTATACAAAAGCACAATGTATCTCTGAACAACCAATCTGCAGTGGTCACCATGCCATAGGGAAAGAAAGAATATGTGCTCCTGGTGAATCTCTATTACCAGAAGAGCAGCAATAGGCAACAGCGCTGCGAGAATATCGATGTGAAAGGATTAAAAACAGGACCCGTGACGGCAAGAGGATTACAAAAGATGATGCAGAAATTCAAAGAGACAAGGGAGTTAGGTGTGCTGCTCATTCATCAGACCTTAATCCATGAGATTTCTGGCTGTGGGGAATCTTGAAGGATCGTATTTATCATGAAGGTGTACGGACCTTGCCTGAACTGAAAGCCAACATCATCATGTTGCAGCCATTTCACGGGAGAGACTTCGTGCTACTTCATATTGAGCATGCTGTCCTGTACTTCCAGCATGTCGTCGACACATATTGAACAATCCCTCTAACAGCATTCCAGTAGTGCATTATTACATTCTGTGTATGATCTTGTAGCACCACTTTTCCACTTGGTGGCAACTGTATGCACTAATTAATTTTCTGTTGGAATTCTCTTCCCCATCCTCTGTAAAGCCTGTAGACAGGGTGCGTGTTTATAAACATTAGATGTATTTCCGCTTTCGTAATAACTGCACTTTCATTGTTGGCTGCGACTAAAAGTCGAAATTATTCAGATTGACTGCGATATATCATTAATTTTTTATCAGGTAGGAGATCATAAAACAGTAAACAGAAATAGATGAAACGTTACTTTACTCAATAGAGCACTTTTGCGTTGATTGAACACGGAGCAACGCAATATTGCATTTTTTATTGGTTAATTCATTCGCTGTTTACTCTTTTCTGCCTCGGACAATTCTATAGTCAGAAGTGAAGAAAGGCGCAGAAAGTGGTGCATGCGTGTTTCTACTTCCTGCGCACGCATCTATATACAAAGTTTCATCACTATCCGTGCAATAAAGTGGTCTATAGCCTGCATAAAAGTGTGAACTTTAATAATCATCCGGCACGTAAACCCAGTCCTGTATACAATTTACATAAAGTTTCTGGCAGATTGATATCACAAGAGCTCTACAAAATGGATACAAACACATAGGTGGATGCCCCCAACCCGTAGGTCTGTTTTCTCTCGAATCGTGCGACCCAAGATATTCATCCATGTAGTGAGTGCTTGGATGCAAGCGAGCAAACAAACCTAGATGGGGTATTTTTTAAGTAAGGTCTGTTTTGTAATAAAAACAAAACTACTATATAGGGTCAAAAATTAAGCAAAAACTGTGGAATGGAACAACCAAAAAGGGAGTGAACCTCTAATCCACAAGGAAATTTGAAATACCGGATACATATTTCGGCTACCAAGTAGCCATCTTCAGCGATGAGAGACAAAAGTTAACTTCTCATATCTCTGAAGATGGCTACTTGGTAGCCGAAATACAGATCTGGTATTTCAAATCTCCTTGTGGATTAGAGGTTCCCTCCCTTTTTGGTATTATGCAGGAAGTCTCATCTAAAGTGAACCAATAGCCAACTCCTAAAATATAGATCTGACAGAGTATTTTCAATGGAAGAATTACTGTACTTTTATATATGTGAGTAGTTTTTATCTGTATTCCATTTCCGAAAAAACTGACTCCATTTTTGAATATGCAAGTTAACTTTGAAATGTGCAATGGAAACCCCTAATTTTAATGGTATTTTCAAATTGTACACAACTTTTGAGAAATGTTTTATTCTTGGCGTTTTCTCAATTGATCTCGGCTTGTGCACTAAAAACTCTTGGATTTTTGAAATTCTGACTTTGGATTCTTAAAGACCATCAAAATGTAGAATAGGAATGCTTGCAAGACCCACCCTCTATCTCTTTGTCTTCATCAATAAAATTGGGTTCAAAACTTTAAAAGTTCCACACTTCCAGTGCCCTCTGTCTCCTAAACGGTTGGATCAATTGAAAAAACAGCAAGAATAAAACATTTCTCAAATGTTGTGTACAATCTGAAAATATCATTAAAAATAAGGGTTCCTATTTAGAATTTCAAAGTTACCTTCTCCCCACCCTCAGGAGATGGGGTGGAGGGGGGGGGGAGTTTTGTAACATTGAATGGTTTTTTTAGAAATATTAAACCCTTATTTATTTTTTGTATGAAGTGTATTTTTAAAAAAAAAACGAAAAAAAACACCTGCACAGGTTCTGAATCACTCTCTCTCTCTCTCTCTCTCTCTCTCTCTCTTCTTTATACAAGTCGGGACACATAAATATGACCACCTGCTAGTATCCGGAATATCCACCTTTTGCGGTAAGCACAGCAGTTAGTCGACGTGGCAGAGAGTCATTAAGTCCCCAGAAGGTGGTTGCAGGTATCTGGGACCATTCGGCGATCAGTGCATCCCGTAATTCCATCACCGTGCGTGGTGGAGGGTCCAGCTTGCAGACATGGCGATCGAGATGGTCCCACAAATGTTCACTGGAATTGAGGTCCGGGGAGTTTGGTGGCCATGGGGGTAGCTTAAATTCATCCTCATGCTCCTCGAACCAGTCGTGGACAATTTTGGTAGTATGGCAGGGAGCTTTGTCCTGTTGAAAGG
Organism: Rhysida immarginata; assembly: GCA_023313115.1. Taxonomy (NCBI): domain Eukaryota; kingdom Metazoa; phylum Arthropoda; class Chilopoda; order Scolopendromorpha; family Scolopendridae; genus Rhysida; species Rhysida immarginata. The sequence continues at coordinate 487,526 of JAHWFO010009918.1, read as the reverse complement.
TGCCATCACCCTGAGGAAACACTGTCAACACGAAGGGGTGTACCTGGTCTGCGACGATTGTCAGGTAACGAACAGCATTCAATGTACCCTGCAGCGGTATCAGTGGACTCAGACCATACCACGAAAACATCCCCAAAAAGTCACACCTCCCCCACCAGCCTATTGTCTGCCAACGATGGTGTCGGGATGCCTGTTCTCAGATGCTTCCCGGCGAATTCTCCATCGCCTGTCCACTCTGTTCACCAGAAACCGCGACTCGTCAGAGAAAGCAACCCTTTGCCACTCGGCCTAGGTCCAATGGCAATAGTCCATTGTGAATTGGAGGAGTTTTCGGCGATGCACAGGCGTCAACATGGGTGCTGTTACCATACGCCTGCTCCGGAGCCCCAGCCTCAAGAGGGATCGTTGCACTGTCCTGGTGCTGGCACGCCTAGTGGCCCCACTGTTCATTTGCTGTGTCAGTTGCTCAACAGTGGCACTCCGATTGGTTTTGGCCAGGCGTCTAACTGATGCTCGCCTCTAGGATCGATAGCCCGTGGGGCCCCACAGTTACCTCTTCGGTTGCTCGAAACTGTCTGGTTCGTCCAGTTGCGGTACACCTTCACAGCGGCAGCCCTAGAGCAGTTTTGGAGGTCCGACAGGTCACTTGCTCTGCCCATGACGGCAACAATTGCTGTGTTAACGGATGCTACTACACGTCTGCTGTTGTCAGCTTTTAATGGTGTGCAATGATTTTTCATCTGCATACCGTGGGACGTTCCAACATGTTCGAGGAGAGATGGTCATATTAATGTGCCCCGACCCTGTATATAAAAGTATAATTTATTTTTGTATCTAATAAAACTTATTGAAGCTAAACAGTATCTGTTCAAGCTGGCACTTTACAAAAAAAAATGTTGGTAAATAGTATATATTTCTTAATTTCCCCCCAATTGCCCTAGGTTATTATCTGATGGATGCAGCATCTGTTCTTCCAGTTCTGTTTTTGAATGTTCATCCTGGAGACCGTGTTCTCGATTTGTGTTCAGCTCCAGGAGGCAAAGCTCTCACGCTACTGCAAACTTTGATACCTAGTAATTTTTTCCAGCAAATACTGTAAAATACTAACTTTCATCTCATCTTAAAATATGATACGCTTATTTAAATTACCATCTCTTGAAACTTGTATTTTTGAATTTCAGCACAACTGGTTTGCAATGATAATTCATCATCTAGGTTGAAAAGGCTTAACACTGTTTTACGAGATTATGTTCCAGAACTAGAAGCAATGAAGAACAGTGTAACTGTTACCCAACAGGATGCAGAGGCATGGGGAGAGTTAAATGCATTTGACAAGGTCTAATCCATAAAAAGTTTCCTTAGTGTCTTATTATTTTTAACGATGGTAGTAACAAAAAATATTTTTCATAGGTTCTTGTTGATGTTCCCTGTACCAATGATAGACTTTCAACCAATGTAAATGAAAACAATATCTTTTCACCAAAAAGAATTAAGGAGAGAATCAAGTTACCTGAACATCAGATACAGATGCTATAGTAAATAACTTTTTTTTTGTTTTTTGATTTTTTCACATCACTGATTAAAATTTAAAATTCAAACAGTGATGAAACTTTCTGTATAGGCTATGCATAGTACAGGGAAGAGAATTCCAACAGAAAATTTATTAGTGCATATAGTTGCCACCAGGGAAAAAGTCGCACCATATGCAAAAGCACAATGCATCTGTTAACAACCAATCTGCAGAGGTCGCCATGCCATTGGGAACAAAAGAGAACGTGTGTTCCTGGTTGAGCTCTATTACCAGAATAGCAACAATAGCGTAACAGCACTGAGAATATTGGCATGTGTAGGGGACCCAATGACAGCAAGAGGTTTATAAAGGATGATGCAGAAATGTGAAGAGACAGGGGAGTTAAGTGATTCACCAGACCTTAATCAATGTGAATTTTGGATGTGGGGAACTCTGCAGGATCGTTTATCATGAGGCATATGGACCTTACCTGAACTGAAAGCCAACATCATTTGTCTGTGTATGATCTTGCAGCACCACTTTTGCCCCTGAGAACCATATGCACTAACAAATTTTCTTTGGGAATTCTCTTCCCCATGCTCTGCATAACCTATATACAAAGTTTCATCACTATCTGTGCAATAACGCAATCTGCAGAGAAGTGGGGAACTTTAATTATAACCACTCTGCATGTAAATTAAACGTGTACGGAAAATATTTTTACTGCCGTTCTCTTAGATGATCTACGAGGGCGAGTCAAAAATTATCTACACATTTGCCTTAACGCACCTTCAAGGTTGTCATACTGCCTTCTGCACATGCTTGCTTAAGAGTTGGCATGAATGCAGTCACTAGTGCAAAATTTGATCCTGCTCATTCCTCCTTGTTGCAAACTGCTAGCAGAGCGGACATGTGTACGCTTTAACAGCCAGAAGGCAAATGACGCGATCGTGATCAAATTTTGCACACGTGACTGCAGTCATACCAACTCTTAAGCACGCATGTATAGAAGGCAATATGACAACTTTGAAGGTGTGTTAATAGTGAAAACGTAGGTAATATTTGACTTGCCCTTATAAAATGCTAAATGGATAGGAGACATTTTAGAACTTAATTTGGATTGCACGTGTCCTTTTTTCAGCCAAAAACCTGGTTCTCTTGTTTAAAAAGAAAAAAGTTAAACGCAAACCTTCTTAATGGAGATGGCATGCATGTCAAAGTAAAACATTTCTATTCCTAGAATAGCATAAATACGATGTCAAAGTTCATACAGGAAAAATTACAAAATTCATACATGAAAGAAATGCAGCTGAAACAACATGTCTTTTGCACATAGGCACTTCGATGATTTAGGCATTTATCCACTTTTCCTCATAGGCACCTTGACTATTTAGGCATTTATCCCAATGCTGCACCAGTTTCAGAATACGCTGCTCATAGACTGTGTAGGCTGTAAATACAGCCAGTGGCACACGGCAGATTTGAGTTCCTTGTCAGTCTCAAACCTCTGATCACCCAGGACCAAAGAGGTGGTAGTCCGAGCGCGCCAATTCTGGATTGTATGCTTGATGGTCCAGAACCTCCCAACCAAAACAGACCAGTTTTACTTTGACTGTGCATGCGTTGTCATGAAGAAGTCTACCATCGTTTCCGCTCTCTGGTCACTTATCCCGAATAGCATGCCACAGCTTAGTCAATGTTTCACAATAGGTAATGGCGTTGATGGTTTATCTATGAGGCAGGAACACTGAGATGTGTTTTAAACCCGACTCGTGTGTTCCCAGAAAAAGTAATCCAGAGATGACAAATTAGGAAACCCAGGTGGCCGTTCATGGTATACCCTATGAGGAAATGTGGTATTTCCATCAGCTACTCCATATAAAATCCATGCCGGCTCAGTGGTCGAGAGGGTTAAGGTGTAGGTCTTTCCACTCTCGAAACTAGCGAGTCACGGGTTTGAATCCTGCCGAGGGCATGGATGTTTGCGTTTGTCCCTTTTCATTATTATCATCTTTTCATCATGCAGAAGGCAAGGGGAAACCACCGCATTATCACTTATCCCAAGAAATCTCCTGATGGTCATAGTCAGGAGGGCAAACCAGCCTATGGGCTGAATACACCAACACACACACACCATACAAAAATACATGCCTGCAAATTCTTCATTGGTATATGCTGCCATTAAGTACAAGAGTTTCCAGGAATAAAAAAACAACTACTCCAGAGGTTCAAGGAGTGAACGGTTAACTAAAAACAAGCTGAAAATATCAAGGTTTAATTTGCATGCATAATTCAACTGGTAATGGGTTGAGTATTCCACCATTACACATAAATGCTTAATCTATTTAGACTTACTTCATTTTGCATTGTTTAATATTTTATAATTTTAAAAGTGCATTTGTAGAAAAGCTAAATATTTCTTTTTGTCCCCTCTCCCTCCCCTTCTACAGCCAGGGTTTGCATGCTGTTAAGCCAGGTGGCACAGTTGTTTACTCCACCTGCTCTCTTTCTCCAATACAGAATGATGGCGTTGTACACATGGCACTCAAGAAAATCGCTGAAGAGACGAAATATGAATTCACAATTTCTGACCTATCTGAAGCTATTAAACCTTTTTACTTCCTGTATCGTTTCCAAAAAAATTTACGTTACGGCCAACTGGTATTACCTTTCCTTCCCTTAAATTATGGTCCAATATATTTTTCAAAAATAGTAAGGCAAAAATAAAAAATTTAATTTAAAATATATATATTTTTCATTTGCAATCATTTACACACAATGAAATCTAATTATATATAATATTCATAAAGACCTATTTATATCTAGTATTATTCTACATTTTATTCTTCAGGCGTTACTGGTGGAGCCCATTTTTGGGAATAGTTCTGTATAGTCAACCGCTTGAATCTCTGCAATTCTAGGTGTATTTTTTCTTTGGCAGGGTGCATCTTAATCGTGAGAACTGTGACTCTCATGACATCTAGGAAATTTTCGTTCTTAGGATTGACATTCAAGATTAAATCCAGTTCGTCTCCTACATCTACCTAATAAAGGAAAAAGGGTTAAAAGTGTTAATAATAAGGCATTAGTTTTTTTTTTTTGTTTTTTTTTTTCCCTTCTTTAAGCATACTGTTACGGAAACAAGGGAGAAATTTTTTTTTAAATACTGTTAATTTAAAATTGGGTACTATTTTGGTGTGTGAAATTTCTGTTACCGATGGGGTCTGTGCATGATTTTTTAAAAATTTGCAAATTAAAAAACGCGTCTCTTAGATAATACACAAAAATTTTCGCATCTCGAACCCTTACCGGTTTTTTTCTAATTAATTTTTATAAGTTGGCTAAGCAATCACTCCATGTGACATCACAAATTAGTTAACACAATTACGGCAGCTCTGAAGTTGAGTTTACTCCGTTATCACCAATTTTTCTTTGCAAAAATCTTTTCAAAATTGAAATACTGAATTGAAAAATACATGTGAAAGAAATGAAGTAAATGGCTTTAAGTTTACCTATATTAAAAATAACAGCATCCACTTCAATATTTGCATTGTGGTTTATACCATTACAACTAGCTGAGATGCCTTGTATGTGTGTTTGTGATATACATGTAGTAATAATGTATAATTTAAAATTTTAATAATAATTGTAACAACAACAGGGAGAAGAACCTACTAGAGAAACTGGGGGATGAGGCCCCATGTTGTCCTCCATGAAAACAATTTTACAAAATTTTTACATTACATGGTTATTGAAACAGTTTCTTTCTTTTTTTTACGAAATTTTAGCAAATTTAAAATTCATGCATAGACCCCATTATAATGGCCATAATTTCTTTAATTTTTTAGAGGAGTTCCATAAGACTCTGCCCCTTTATCAAACAGTATTGCATTATTCGCTGTCCTTATTAATGCTATTTTTTTTTATTTACCCCATCTTTAAAAGTTAAGGTATACGTTGACAACATGTAGAGGATTGAGGCAGTTAAAAATGAACGATTTTGACCTTCAGCTTCAGCACTTCTGGAATGTATCTGTCAGAATGGTGTTCAGTTGGGCCGTCGCATTTCACATAATATTCTCTCTTAATTTAAATTGGGTCCTTTTTAGCAAATTTTCAACATGGAGAATGGCCAAAAATCACATGGATCCATGTCAGGAATTCTGTTTGACCAAAAAAATCTGAATCTAATACGAACAATGGGCTCATGGCATCATCCCCAAAAGTCTGTTGGGTCTTGCGAATGATTTCTGTGAAATTTGATGCAATATCGCTGCTCAACTCGTTCTGTCATTTTTGCAATAATTCACAATCCGACAGGCACTTTCAGCATGTCCTCACTCATACACAGATTACACTGGTCGGCATCAAAATCCTGCCTGTAAAAATAAAAGTTTATGCTTATAGATTTCACGCTACTAATTCCAAATATGGCAATTAAATTGCTCTATCACGTACCATATTTTTGGTGGGGGGGAGGAGGAAATGATTGTTGTTAAAGTGAAAATAGTACATTGCTTTTAAAAACATTAGTTCTGAAAGCATGATATAACATGGAGAAAGATTCAACCAGGATATAGCTCAAATTGAAAAGCGATTCAGCGGCAAAGCGAATCAAAATATGTTAGCGGAGGACTGCTGGACACTTCTACGGGAAATGCCAAAAGCGCAATACAAGAGACAAAAGACAACAAAATGAGGTTTCATGAAACACTTCATTGATTTGTTAATAAGATGGTGCAAAGTTTAGTCATGTTTTCATTTTTATGTAGAATTGTAAATGAATATACAGGTAGATCCCGTTATATGCGATACATATGTTCCACGAAATTGCCGTGTATACCGAATTCGCGTATAACGGGTTCCATTTAACATGTACAGAATAGAGTTTGGTTCTCATAAGCATTAATTACTTTCCTGATATAACGTAAATAATTGCGATATAGAAATATAGGATTAGAAATACAACAATTTTTTAATTTTTAGTCTTAAAATAGCACCTTATTTTATTTTATAAAATTTAAGATACACTAAAACAATCAAAATACATGTACACGTACAACAAAAAGAAGTGTCGACAATCTAAACTTTATATTGCTTTGGGTTCATCTGTACCAGAAGATTCTGATGCTGTTTCCAACAGTCTCCTACCTATAATAGCGCTGGTGGAATCCGTAAGAGAGTTTGGAAGAGGAGCTCGGACTGGATGTTAAGGGATCATTCGAACTGGCAGAATGTTTCGTTAAAAATTGCTTGATGGTTGGCTGTAACGTTTTCTTCATCTTCATCGAGGACCTCCAACTCAGTTTCTAACGAGTAGGATTTTCGGGCCCGCTTTCTTCCTTTGGCAATAATACTTTCTTTACGTTTCAGCGGCATTTTAAGTCCTACAACAATAAATCTTTTCTCAAACATTAGAAACTCAGCTGATCTTGTCCAAACTGATGTATAGCAACCTTATCATTCATAGATAGCCAGTGATGTGCTAAAGGTGCACAAACACAGTGATAGGAACAAAACTCAAAAACGAATTAAACTCCTATCAAATATAGAAGAGCTTTCGCACGTTGGTGATCGATGGGGCTACTAAATGAAAACCGCGTATATCCGAAATCGCGGATACCAAAATCGTGTATAACGGGATCTACCAGTATTAGTCTTTTAATTGATAAAATAATAATCTTTTTATTAATATAAAACTCTCTCTCTTAAAAATGGTACGTGATGGTGCAATCTCGATGTCGTATTTAGATTTAGAAATGTCAGAGCTATATAGTTCACATATTATTTTTGCAGGGAGGAGGACTTTTTTTTTTTTTTTGCTGACCAGTGTTACCAGAGGCTAACACCATCTGCAGGCAGGAAAAAATTAACACGTTCTCATGAATGTCTTCTTATTTGTTTCCACGGGAAAAATTAAGATTCAATACTTTATGTGTTTGTATTATTTATTTGAAAAATAAAATATGGCATAAATTTAACTTTAAAATTCTGGTTTCATTGGCAATATGTGATTTCAGATTTAGCGGTAAAGTCAATCCCGCTTATAAGAGCACAGTCGGGAATCGAAAATTTGCTGTTGTGAAGTGCTGTTTTATCAGTTTTTTTTTGTTTTTTTTGTTTTTTTTTGTTTTTTTTTATATGCGTGTTCGATCATATATGTTTTAATCTCATTAAAAATACAGAATGATTATAATTAAAGTTTAAGTTTCAAAACGATATAAAAAAAGAACCACTTACAAGGGAATCCCTCGAACATGTATGTCACAGATTTCCACCAAATTGAAATATGTTACTCAATTGAAGCTACAATAAATGCTTGCAAAATAAGAGAGTGCGGATTTTTGTTTCTTTCAAAATAAACCACGAAAAGGAAAAAATTTGAGCACACATATTCATATAAGGACTCCATTGTTAAAGCGGTGTATTAATGCGCTTAACGGAACTTCTTTCTTCCACTACCCACAGCAATAAGCACGAATCCAATTCAGATGAAATAGACAGCAGCAGATGGCAACTGAATGGCTTCTCAAATTTCTAAACAAACTTACTTTTTAAAATAGATTATTACAATTAGCTAATTGCCTTACAGTAAAAAATATCTAGAGTAATTAATAACCATTTCCTTAATTTATTATTTCATTTTATTAAGTAATTCAGTAATCAAACACGGGGCTGGCCTCATGTGCAACATCGAGTAATATGTTGCATTGGTGAGGGGGTATGTATTGCGGTGCTTTATAATTTTGAATAAAAATAGTATTCATGGACCCCTACCTCATCTTATAAATTATTTCGAGACGAATAATTGTACAGCAAAATTAAGGTTTTATGCTTAATAACAGTGCTCTAACTGCAATTCTTTATCGATCGCCGCTAACAAGTTCGCCTATCATCTTTTTGCCATGTTTTTTGAACTTTGCACACTTCCGGGGCTCTTCACTACCGTGCAACGCTATCACTTCTACGGTGTTCTTGCGCGCAAATAAAAGTGCATCGGAATTTTATGTGGGGTTCCCTTGTTAGTTAAATGACGTCCAATTGGAATGGAATGTTATTGAAGAATGGGGAAAGCTTATGGCATAAGAAAAAAAAAGTAGGTCCAAATTTTAACAACAGATGGCGCTGTAAGCATCAGAATTTCGATTACAAATGATAAATGAATCGTAAAACAAAGGCTAAGGTGTAAGTTACATGTTAAACCAACTGTACTGTTCAGTGTGCAAAGCATCCATCAAATCGGTTTTTTAAATTGTGGGAGACTGGCGCAAAACATGTTCAATATGCTGTCCAGCGTTCTGTGCAACAAGTTGAAATCGAGAAACAGCATGTTCCACAACTGATCGAAGTGTCTCCGGCATCACGTTCAGATTGTGTTGCGCAATGCGTGCCTTCAATTCCGCTAAGTTTGCAATCGGAGCCCTGAACACTGACAGGTATTTTCATTTACATATTCTGACGCTTACAGCACCATCTGTTGCTAAAATTTGGACCTACTTTTTTTTCTTATGCCATAAGCTTTCCCCCTTCTTCAATAACATTCTGTTCCAATTGGACGTCATTTTACTAAGTGGTTCTTTTTTATAGCGTTTTGAAACTTAAACTTTAATTATAATCACCCTATATATTGTTGTCTAGAATATTATTAGTCTTCTCAAAAGTATAAGTCCACCCCTAAAAACGGTAGTTTTTCAACTTAACCTGTTTGTATTGTTTTACCTTTTTTCGTGGGTTGATGGATCGTTTTTAAGGAATTACAAAAAGTTTCAGCCAAGAATTTCTGTCGGTTCATTAATAATTGATAAAAACCTAAAAATACAGCATGTCCACCCCTAAAAATAATGAATTCTCCTTATTTTGATAAAATGCAAATGATATAAACAGAAGTTAACCACATACTGAACAGTAGTGTCCATTCCTGGCATGCCTAGAGGATCACAACTTGATGAAACTGAAATGCATAAGATTTGGCATTTACACGGAAAAGGTAAATCGCAACGCCAAATTGCAGCCGACATAGGACGGTCAAAATGTGCAGTGCAAAATGCATTAGCCCGTGGAATTGATGGACAAGTTAAACCTCGACCAGGAAGACCTCATTCTTTGTCACCACAAAAGAAACTTCGGCTTTGTGTTCTTGCAACCAAAAAAAAAATGACAATGAGGAATATCAGGTCTGCTCTGGCATTCCACAGTCGACATCAACCATCACACGTGTTCTCAACAATGCTGAACACATCAAATATTGCAAGATAAAAAGCACACCACCTCTTAACCAACGACGCAAGGCTGCTAGACTTGCACTTGCAAAGAAAACCATGTCTTGGGACCATCGATGGTTTTCAGTGATTTTCTCGGACGAGAAAAAGTTTAATTTTGATGGGCCAGATGGTACACAATATTACTGGCATGATTTGAAAGCAGAAAAGCAAATGGAAATGAGTCGCCAAATGGGTGGAGGTTCAGTGATGAATTGGGGTGGTTTTCAGCGCAGGGCAAAACAGACTGTATGTTTGTCAGTGGCAGGAAGAACTTTGCAGATATGGTGAAGTATTGGGGGGTAAAAACTTCATCTTCCAGCAAGATAACACCCCTTGCCACACATCAAGAGCCATGAAGCAATCCTTGCTAGCTTGCTCCCTGGACTTGAACCCCATAGAAAACCTGTGGGGAATTCTTGCTAGGGTTGTATACAGACAAGGAAGGCAGTTTGCAACAATTGCTGAACTTAAAAATGCAATTGTTGAATCCTGGGAGAAAATCTCATGCGATGTTTTCTTAAAATTGGTTGAATCAATGCAAATCGAATTTTTTCTGTTATTTCTAAAAATGGAGGTACAACAAAGATTAATCCAGGTTTTTTGTGGATGTAATCTACGCATTCTAAGGATGGACTTATACATATGAACAGCTGCTATTTTCAGTTTTCATGTATTGTTAAGCAATAAAGCTGTATTTTTGGCTGAAGTGTTTTGTGGATTCCTTAAAAATGACCCTTTTATCCATAAAAAAATGTAAACATCATTCAAAGTAGTCATTGTTGCATAAAGCACAATTTCAGGGGTGGACTTATACTTTTGAGAATGACTGTAGTAAGACTTACTTGATGACTCTTCTTCTTTATCTTTTCACCATTTAATCGCAATCTGCTGTCATAAAAAGCGTTTTCAATTTTACTGAAAAAAAAAATGTTCTCCATTGTAATCAAAAACGGGTGAAGTATAAAAGATTTATAAAATAGTTTTAATCTATCTTTTTATAAATATGAAGAAGATTCAATAAATAAAGATATTTAAATGAAAATCAAATGTTTAATTGTACAGATAAGATTAAAATTTATATTTGGTTTCTCCTTATTTGGTATATGCACTTAACGCACCTCTTAATGAACTTATGGATTTTGATCTGAAAGAAATTTTTTTTGGTCTCTACTGTAGGGACTCTTCCACATTAATACGTTAATTACTTTGACTTAGCACTCAACATGGATACTCCCTGTGCTAGGATTTTCGGGTATTAACATATCAACCCTGCCATATGTCTTGTTCGGCTACCCAATTCATACGAGAGAAGGTTTACTTGTGAGATGTTGGAGAACCCACCGATAGAAACAGAGTATCAACTAGACACTTTCCAGCACAAAAATGAAGCAATTGTCTAAGTGCATGAAAGAATGTCTAAACATTTTTCGAATTCAGGTGAATTTGCAATAATATAAAGAAGAGCAATTGAATTAGAGACAGCTGGGATTATGCAAATGTGGCACTGTAGATGGCCCTGGCAACGGAAACGGAGGGACGTAAGCAGTGATCCAACAATCTAAGGAGTGATGCAGCAGGAATCGGTAATAGTTGGATCCAGTTTGGATAAGACGAAAGATCTAAGCCCATTTGATCATGGGCAAATTGTCCAGGCCCAACAAACAGGTAGCCAATCGTGGAAGTCATGCAGGTACTGGGTTTTTGATAAGCCACTGTGAGTATGTCGATGCAGGTAAAACCATCTCTGCAAGGGCAACTGCCATGACAACAGTGTGTGGATGACCGAGGTCATTGTCAGCTAGCGCGCATCGTAATGGCGGATAGATGGGCCACAGTTCAATAGACCACTTGGCAATTTAATGCTGGTGCACAGAAACGTGTAAGCAACACACCATCCAGAACCATCTCTCGCTATAAAATACAGAAGCAATTGTCCCATGCGGGTAATCTGCCAACTGCATATTATAGGGTGCAACAAATAGCATGGGCAAGGGAACATTGCCACTGGGCCCCAGACATGTGAAAAAAGATTGCTTGGACTGATGAGCCGAGATTCATGTTGGTACATGCTGATGGCAGGGACCCTTCTTGCCAGCATGGTATTCTTCAAGCTGGTGGAGGTCATCTAACGTCGATCTCATGGAGCACATCTAGGATGCCATCGAGAGAGACGTTCGAGCCTCAGACCCCGTCCACTATATCTTAATGAACTGTGGAGTTTGTTCAGGATACTACAAGATACTAGACAAGTATGTCTAATTCAATTGCTGCTCAGTATATTATACCTTTTGCAAAATAGTGTATTAATATTTGTACACAACTATCTGATTTTTACCAGAAATTATTACACAGCTCAATAATAGTTAACGAATATTAACGAACCTATTGGGGAGTCCTAGACCAGCTCTAAGGACACTGTCGAGGCGCAAAGAGGCAACTTGAGTGGTTATGACCTTGTAATCTTTTCCACCATCATCCGCAATGATGTCAGATGACACCGATCTCACCTCCCACTGCGATTCCTCTTCTTCGTCCTCCTGTAAATCGTTATCAATCTATCATGTATAGCAGTCACAACAACGAATGAACTACTCCATTAAAATGCTACAGCTGTTTACTGACTTCATTCTCCTCAGGTGATTTAACGACGTTCTTCTTCCTCGATTTATGTCTGTAACTTATACACAATGGCGTTTTGTATTCGGTCACGTTTAATGAATACGGGTGAATAGAACGGATTTGTAAATTTGATGTAGATAGCGAAGAGCACGGCGAATATATACGCTGCTTCCTTGCATTTTTAACGATATATTTGATACGTACACATGAGCGAAGTGATGCAAACGAGCATGTCCTTAAAGTTAACGCTGCCATATCCTTCCAAAAGTAAATATATTATGTGTCGTTTTAAGGGACGGTTGGGTTTATTGAAAGACCTCTAGAAATGTAATTAAACATAAAAGTGAGTATTCATATTGAGCAGATTCGTCTAACGGAAGCTGCCATGGCAGTAGTGTTTGAGCAAGTTCAATCCTGAAAAATTTTCTTCAGATTGTAAACATTGACAAATTGATCTTTGATCATTATGATATTAAGCTTTTAAAGAATCGTGTGAAATATTGTCAACATTATGTACTGAGCCGACACAATCCTGTTTTAGGTCTTATGCAATAAATTCTATTTTACAAATTAATAGCTCCGTAAATTTCCAACGTTAAAATATTCTATTACAGTCCGCGATCGAAACAGAAACTATCAGCGCTTTCCGTTTTTGTTCTGTAAACAAGCAAATCGCGGGTTTGAATCACGGTGAGGGCATTGAAACCTATGTTAATGTGAAACTCTCCGATAGAGGAAAATAAATTCAATGCAATAGGCCAAAAATGCCGCCCGTTAAAAGAAAACGTCTCCATTTTATTCTTTCAAATTTGTGACGTCCCCGCCTTGTTCCAAAAGGTCCTAGGATAACGTCTCCTGGATCGATATTCGAATTAATGTGTGGGAGGTTTTAGGCAATTTGTAAACAAAGATGATTGATCAGAATAGTTTATTTTCAATAAAATTCTTAGTAGGAAATCTAGGGATTTAAAATGAATCTGAATTTACAGTAAATCTATTTATGCTATTATTTCTACTTTCAATGAAAATTATCAGCTTCCTAAGTTACACAGTTGTCAAATCACAGCTATATTAATCTAACACAACTGAGGAATAAGTCTTTGTTCAACTCTCTATGGACAAACTTAATAATTATAAAGATAACTTAATAGGCACCCCTAGGTAATTCTTACATCTGTTTAATTAATCAAAAATTCCTTATAATGGTAGCAATTCTACCATTTCCATAATAATCAAATTACGCCTACAATACCCATGTCACAATTGTGTATCAACAATGCAATCAATTTCACACAATCAACTGACTAATGAGGTTACAATGCAATACTATTTATTAATCCATAGACCCCTAGTCCTATCCAAATTGGCCAGCCACAGCTCTCGATTCAAGAAGGGGGGGGGTTCTAGAAATTAAGGCATCGACTACCTAGGTCATTTTGTGCCTTTTACACAAGTTATATCTGTACGCAGCCCGGGACAAACACAAACATCCATGCCCACGGCGGGATTCGAACCCACAGCCAAGCGGACTCGAGAACTAGAAAGCCTACGCCCTAGCCCTCTCGGCCACGATTCAAGAAGGAGGTGGAAATGGCCTGGTGCAGCTTGTAGGCAGCACCGGTGGAACCGTCCACCAAGAATCGTACTGACTGGTAAGAGAAGACAGTCAGAACAAAGTATGATGAGAGGCGATCCCAAAGACTGTGCGAACGGGCACTCGAAGAATACATGATCGATAGATTCGGGTGACCCACAAAACTGGCATCCAGCAGAATCGATACTCCCCACTGATGTAAGCGCTGGAGAGTGTAGAATCCATGGTGCAGCAGACGCCATTGGAAATTAAAAACCGTCCATTTGAAGGGAAGGGTCTTGATGGCCTTCAAGATGGCTGGCCATGGATACAGGGTGCCAACGCACGATGTCAGAAGACGCACCCCGGTCGGCCTGCTGGAAGAACCGAGATAGACGAAGGCTCCCGCAGTCTTGTGGGTCTAGCTGGCGTAGTTCAGGAATAAATGTTGCCAGGTCTCGCTGGACAAGATCGTAAAATCCAGGAGACCGTAGGTTAATAGTCACTGGCAGCGAAGTAGGAATTGGCAGCCCATTCACCTTAAAAGAGAAACGCAGATGCAGGAATAGAAAATTGGTCCAGATGGGAGGGGGAAGGAGGAAGACCCGGATCAGAACGGCCATTCTGGCCGCGATGAGATAGCGCTGGATGTTAGCTATTGGAACTGAAGCAGATGGAGAGGCTCCAGCGGGCATCCAAAGATGACAGGTAGGATGCCCAGGTTAGGCAGACCCAGGCCTCCTCCATCAAAGTACCTCTATGGTCCATGGCTGGGCAATGACGAATCAAATAAAATTTCCTGGCTGCTATTTAAGAACGAAATTCAGAATCCGCTCACTTTTACTGAGAAAAGCTGCAGTAGACGAGAGTTTCCTCTGTAAGTCAACGATATATTGTTAGAAAGCAATTAGGCAACAATGAAAAAACAAAATTCACAATTTATAAAGCGAATAAATGTGATAAAATAACATAAAACATTAAAATATGAATATAAAACACACAAAAAAAATTTAGACCGATTCCCAGTAAATCTTGTCGATTTTAGTGAAGAGCAAAGTGAAAGATTTCACCAAGAAATACGAGCAATGGAAGAGCGTTATCAAGGAAGATGGGGCGGCCATATGGGGCTGATTCTGTTAGAGTTTACAAAGATGAATCTGAATCTGCTCAACGAAATAATGGTATAAAAATAATTTCATAGCATTTAATAATAAAGAAACTCAAAAAAATATGTTATTTTTGGAAAAATTGTAATTTCATATAAATAAAAAAGTAGAGCTGATACAATTAAACTAATATTTTCTTCGTAATCAGTGCCATCAAAAAATAGAATAGGAATGTCTGCAGACCCACTCTCTATCTCTTTGTCTTCATCGATAAAATTGGGTTCAAAACTTCAAAAGTTTCACACTTTCAGGGCCTTTATCTCCTAAACGGTTGGATCAATTGAAAAAAACACCAAGAATAAAACATTTCTCGAATATTGTGTACAATCTGAATATACCATTAAAAATAGGGGTTCCTATTTAAGATTTCAAAGTTACCCCCTCCCCCTAGCCCCCCTCACAAGGGGGGGGGGGGGGGTATTTTTTAACTAATGAATTTCCCCCCGCGAAATAATTCACTTTTCATTTTAGACATTTTTTCGTACAATGCTTAGTTTCCGAGATATTCTGTTGTTTCAAGATAAATGCCTTACCCTGTATAATAGTTTATCTAATAGCTCCCTTCTTCAACCGTTTCATTTGTGGAGACCCAAGAGTTCATTTTCCAAATCACGCTCATTATCTGAAGGTTTGAAGTGAGCTAACAGAATTTGATGCAATTTGGATTTAGTCTGAAAGCTCTTTTTGACAGAATGGTATCCATGCTTTCTTAATAGATGCAGCTTTTCGAATTTAATGATAGAATGTATGGGACATCATCGATTGTTTTTCTACCTTGACTTATGTGTGTGGTCATTTGGTATTGTTTTAACTTACTTTGAATACTGTCCGCCTAATCAGGTGCATTATGATAACGTCTTCCTGTTTTATTGTCAGCTCTTATTAATGCTGTTAGTTATTTTTTGTTAATCTCAAATGACGAATGGAATTAAACTTGCATTACGAAGATTGGAAAATTTTATGAAACTGTAAATTAAAGTATTTTTTAATTATTTATTTTGGTATAATTATTATATTTTTTTTGGAATTAAAACCTAGATTAAGTTGAAGATGAGAAATTTTGTAAACTTTCATTATGAAGGTATTTTTTAACATGGGATGATTGGTCACGCTTTGACGTCATAAGCACGGCAGCCCCTTCGAGTGTGCAAGCGGGGAATTACTTGACAATGTGTATTCTGCAATGGAATAATAGCGTACTTGAGTTTCAAAATTTATTGGAAATAAAAGTAAAAAAAAAAATTGGTAATAGAATGTGTTTTAAAATTTTGCCGTGTACGAGTATTTTACTCAATCTTGACTGAATATTTCATTCATATTTCGTTCATATTCCATTGAAAAAACACTTAAGTCATCATATTGACTAATCCATCTCTTAAGCCTGAATAAATGCTTTGTGGAAAAAGTGGAATCCATCGTCTCCTTTGCATCATGTTTGAAGCTTTTGCGAATGAACAAGAGCTTGTGGGAAGGTGGGGCCAAACCTTACATGTAATAAAGACAAGACAGCTGTTCGAAGACTTGATGAGATTATCAATGAAGACTTGAGGTAGCCTTTGCCACTCTGAGAGAGGGTCATATTAAGGTCACGACGAGTCGATGGAGGTGCTGGCCTAGCTACAATGCATCTTCCAAGGGCGTTCCAAACAGATTCAATGGCATTTAAGTCCGATGAGTATGTTGGCCATTCCATATTCTCGATATACTCCTCTTCAATCACGACGTCCACTAGGCGGGTGTGAGTTCGCGCGTTATCGTTCATAAAAATGAAATCATCTCCCAACGAGATGTATTTCTATCTCGTTGCCATCTCCGATATAGCATTTGGTATGGCAATAGGCCTAAGAATCTCGTCCCTGTATCTCTGACCCCTAGGGTGCCGTTCCGGATAATGTACAAGTCAGTACGCCCACCAATGCTTATGCCAGACCATCAATCCACCTCTGCTGTACTGTTATATAACTGGGTTATACGTATAACTTATATTGATTGCATTCCGATTTCCCTCCAGAACAGTATTCGTCGATTGTCTGACTGTAGACTGAATCTCGACTCCATTCGTCAGCACCCCAATCACGATGCTCTTCCGCCCAGATTCTTTGGTCCCTACCAGTTAAAGACTGGCATACTACTGGCATAAAGACCACCCCAATGAAGGCGATTGGGGATCGTTTGCGACAATATCCTGTGTCCCGTTGCCACGCGCGCTGGCGTTGAAGGTGGGTAGAAATTTGTCGCCTGCCTCTCCGGGCTGTTAGCAATAGGTAACGTTGTGACGTGCAGTTGTAACTGATGTGCGACCTTGTCCTGATCTTCGTCGAACACTTCTGGTCTCTTGGAAACGATTCCAAAATCGACAGACGACACTTCGTGACACTCCACTGGCGTCAGCTACCGTCCGTTGGGTTTGGCTTGCTTCAAGCCTCACTATCAGTGTTGCCAACTCAAAAAAAAAACAAACAATACCGCCTAGAGAGAAAGCCTGCGCACGGAAAAATCATATATTGTTACATCACCTTCGGGCTTATTATTGGCGGAAAAGGTAACAAGAGTCACGTTTCCGATATCAGGCCTTCTGTCTAGGAGGTGTCGTTACGGCAGGACTGTCTGGTCTGTCTCTTGTTGCCTCGTTGACAGGAAAGTGATATCATAACAATCAGATTTATGACGTACAGTTTTCTTGTGGTGTCAAATTTAATATTTTTTAAAAAACAATTATAAAATTTCGAAAAAAACGAATCACTATTCCTTGATATCAATACCGAATACCATAGAAAACAGTAATTTAAAATTTTCATGCATGATCCCCATTCAAGAAGCAAAGGATGGATTTCGTAAGGTGAAGCAGTACCTAATGTCCCAAGAACACATTCCTGATGACATATTTTCAAGTTTTCTAAAAATTGACAACTACTTATGTGCAGAAGCATTCCATCAACCTAAATAACCGGGTTTTTTTTAGTTAGTAAATTCTTTTGGTTGTTAATTTTGTATTTTCTTCAAATTTTTTTCTCACCTCATTATTACAAATTCATTTAATAAGGAACTAAATTCTTGGTCCCTTCATGTTCGTTGTAAGGAGTTTTAACCTATAAGAGACCAATATTGAGTTGACTTCTTTATTCGGATATACAATAATGTAAACGGACCAATGTAAACGTTGTATCCAATCTCTTCAAAGCGTTTTATTTCTTTGTATTGCTGCTTATTACAAATTTTATTACTGATAATCTATAATAAACATCAAAAAACATAAACGTCAGACGAAATAATCTACCTTATTTTGTAATTCATTGAAATTATTATAATAATAATTTTAACAAAGAAGGGAATTTGTTATCCAAGTTTTAACCAAGACTGTAAACAAGTGAAAAGCGCATGCGTTTAAAGATTAGCGTAGAAACTAATCAGTCGTTTAAATATAAAACATGAGATTGTGAGGTCAACTTTATAAATATCTTTATTAATAATTTATGGACCTTCGATATGGACCTGACATTCTAAGGAAAAGAAAGAGAAAACTCTTTGTCTAAACGTATATGCGTATCGATATCTGCAAATGAGAATTTGATGTTTCTTTCATTTAGCCGAGATTACATTTCTCATGTATCATAAATATAGAAAATTCGCACCCTTCATCTCTTTCTGTCTTGTTTTTCATTTCAATCTATCTCGCTTCCCTTGAGTTACATAATAGTCTGTTGGCAACGCGAGCGGATGAGGTGCGAGAGGGAAAGCCGGTCGAGTGAAACGACGATCTCCAACCAAAGTCATTCATCATCATCATCATCATCATCACCATCATCATCTGAATATCATCGATGATGCGGTGGAACAGAGAAATCCTTTGAGTTCTTTGGTCGGTCGCCGAGATGCCGTCCGGGATGTCGTTCCATCCATCGCAGCCCTTCTACCCGAAGCTCCTTCCCCGGCAACAGCTGTTCGTTGACCTTCATATCTCCGACGAAATCAAGGCGAAAAGAGTATGTATGTCTACTGTTTATTATTATTATTATTATTATTATTATTATTATTATTATTATTATTATTATTATTATTATT
>JAHWFO010009918.1:393012-468325 GCA_023313115.1 Rhysida immarginata | reverse complement strand
TTATTATTATTATTATTATTATTATTATTATTATTATTATTATTATTCTCATTGATGATGCATTTACCTCAAAAACATACAAGTCGCATTACCAGCGTCCGAATGAAGGATGTTAACGAGCGCTTAAAACTCGAGTATTAAAATTATATAATTGATAACAATAATATCTCTGATAAAAATGTCATAACGTGAATATGAGTCTAATTTGATATTAGGCGACTCAAAATCCGACACATCTGCGCTGACACACTACAACTAAGAAGCTAACATTCTTGGTTAAAATTTCCATATATTTTTCCTTTTCCCCCTTGCTTGTTATCATTTTACTTACCATTATTTATCATACTCATATTCGTTGCCAAGAAACGTGGGTTTCTCTTTGAGTAAATTTTTCCACCACCCTTTAAGATTACCCGCGCAACCCCATCAAATATCACGTTGCCCGTGGATGATGAGCAAAATCCTCGAAAGGAAAGTAATAAATAATTGAC
Source organism: Rhysida immarginata (assembly GCA_023313115.1). Taxonomy (NCBI): domain Eukaryota; kingdom Metazoa; phylum Arthropoda; class Chilopoda; order Scolopendromorpha; family Scolopendridae; genus Rhysida; species Rhysida immarginata. The sequence continues at coordinate 467,834 of JAHWFO010009918.1, read as the reverse complement.
AGAAAAAAATTTAATAAATTACACTAAAATGCTAAGAACGAAAACTTAGAGGCTAAACAACACTGGCGTGATTTTGTAGAGCCCTTTAGACCCAATTCATAAAAGTGAAATATTACATAAAAGTGGGAGGAGGGTGTAAAGAAATACAGAAAAAATTACAGATCGTATATATTACATTAATTTGTGTCATACACTGAAGAACAAATAAGATTTTATCCTTCAAATGAAAAAAAAAACAAACCATCAATCCTCCTTAATAAATATGTTGATTTAAATTTCTAGAGATCACGTGCATTATTCGATTTCGAGGTGATTTTTTTAACCATTCGATTTCATAAGTGGATCTTCATAAGTAAAGAGTTCAAAGTGGCTTTGTGTCATCAACGAACTGCTTTTAATGGAGCAAAATGCGAGCAAACAAAGGGTTACGGTTACCAATGTGGAATTTTCCACATGAATCTACGCAGTAAGAAAGAAAGAAGTATCTTGTGGTTATAAATAAAATATATAATAATTTCCTTTGAGATCTTAAAATAGTGAAATGTAAAATAAAACCGTTTACTGGAAATATAAGAAGAAGCTCGTCAACATATTTAAGTCCTTAAGAGTTTTATCTTTTCTTTCAAATACCATTCATTCGCAACTCTCGAAGATAACTTGTTATTTGTTATTCAATGGGATGGTTGTTTTTTTATAGTTATTATTACATCCATTTCTGTCAAAGTTTATATAGATATTGCTTGACTCCTAATAACGTTAAAGCTATTATAGTTAGGTATATTTTATTTTTTATAAATTTGCATCCCAATGGGATATGTAAGAAAGATAAAAGTCTATCTTTTTGTTTAAGTACAAGAAACAACTTGGTGTAACTATTTATACGTGTTCGAGATGATTAAAACAGTGCTTTAAAGTACAATTGATTATCTCATTTCTAATACTAAAAGTTAAAGCATTAGAAATTGAAATGACATTGTACGGGAAAAACGATGCCAGAAATTTGGACACAACATTCGGCGGTACAAGTTTGTATCTCTGTGTTTCGCGAGTAATAGAATCCACATCCAAAATCTCACAAAGTGTATGGGATGGTCGGTAATCGTAAGTGCATGAAAAAGTTCTTAAGTCCCCAAGTAGGAATATTGTATATTACACAAGTATCAGCTATAGAAGCATATTTTGAAAAAGCTAATGCTGTTCGTATAACATTATTATAAGCAACTTGTATTCTACAGGGTGATTATAAAGTCACTATACATTTTGGTGAAATCATTAACGAATTTCATTTATTTGCACACCCAAACACACCCAAAGTGAATGTGTGGATGGGAGTTACACAGTCAAAGGTCTATGGGCCCCTTCATGTTTGCCGAGGGGACTATCAGTGGTACCGTGTACCTCGACATATTGGAGCAATTCCTGGAGCGACAGTTGCGAGATGAAGGATTTAGGATACCGTTGTGTTCCAACAGGATGGGGTACTACCAACACCTCCTAAAAAGAAAGCCTGTGCACTAAAAATTCATACATCGTTACATCATCATAAAAAGGCATTGTTAATCATATTTCCACCAATAATAAGCCATAAATTATGACTTCTTATGATCATGTAACAATGCATGAATTTTCAGTGCATAGGCTTTCTTTCTAGGAGGTGTTGGTACTACCCCATTTGGCCAACATTGTTCGAGACTACCTTAACCGCGCATTCCCAGGCAGATGGATTGGTCAGGGCTCGCCAAGATTGTGGGCTCCATAGTACCCGGATTTGACCCCCATGGATTTCTTTGCCATTGCACAGCTTTTTATCAAGTCCAAGGTGTACCAGGTCAGGATTACGCACCATTGCACAGCTTTCATTACACCGGCTATGTTGCGCAATGTTTTCCGGGCCACGGTGGAACGCTGGGAGCTGTGCCGGAATGTGCAAGGGGGATACATTGAAATGTACTAAGAATGTGTTCTGGTATGATATCTGGTTGATGCGTACTGCAATTGCTGCAATAAAACGGATTTTTCACCAAAATGTATAGTGATTTTATAATCACCCTGTAAAAATTAGAACTTTAGAAGCAGAAGACCAAATCGTTCGGAAGGGCTTCAGTCGTTACTTTAAAAGAAATTTTGTTGTCGATAGTGAGGCCTAACATCTTACAAATATGTAGAGAACTTGTTCTTTGCTTATCAATGAGAAGAATATTAGTTTTGGACTTATTGAAGGTTAAGCCATGTTTAGTATACCAGTTTTCTAGTGCTTGTATGTCTTCATGAATATGCTGGAGGACAGTAGATTGTTCTGAACTGGAAAAGACCTGGAAATTGTCATCATGAAAAACTTGTAAATTTCAGCAGTGGCAGCAGGTAAAAAAAACAGTGGGTGTAGGAGAGCCCGGTAGGGGACCTCGAGTCGACGGAAGTTCAGTGGCCTAATTAGAAGCTTCAATATAATTGAGTCTATAAGAGAAAAAGTCTTGAACAAGGTTCAAAGTTCTTTGATATACTCCCATGTGCTGAAATTGATTATATAGTTGGTTTTTGGTTTTATATATTTGTGTGAAATGGCATCAAATCGACACCATTTTTATGCTGATGAGAAACTTAAGCCTAAAAAAAAGAATTAATTAATGGCCTGAAATTGATCATGAATAAAATTTACGAAAATTATTGCGCTCGAGTAATTGCATACAGATTATGATTTTTTTCGTTGATGTCTCACTTCGTTTTTAAAGGTAGAATCGCTGGGTTCTTAGAATCACTTTAATTGTAAGATAAAGATAGGGAATTATTGGGCAACTTTCAAATTATTAATCTTAAATATTTGATTGCTAATAACTTCAGGAGCCTTCTAAAATCGGTCAATTTTACAAAACGGTTGTAGAACAATAAAATCTAATCAATCAGAAAATGTAACTGTTTCCTCATACAGTCGAATGACCAAACGAGCGAAGTCGAATGGAAATCACGTTTTTGGTAGTTTTTGATCAAAAATTTGAAGTTTCACCATGTCACAATGTTTAAATAGAGTTGAATGAATTGATAATGTCCTTTTAGGCGGTTTCAGTATTGTGGATTGATAGGTAGAACATATCGCAGTTGTCGTAGGAAATTTCATAAACATCCGGTCGTAATGTAGGAAGGGTCTTATCCTTCGGGATCCTCAGTAAAGTCTTCAGGAAGTAAGTTCTTATGTATTGGACTCAGGAAATTAACAAGTAATTAGCTCAGATAAGCCACAACAAAGGATACTCTTAGAACTCCCTTAATTGTTCCTAGATTTAGAGGTAGAGGACCTTAATCAATTTAAGAGGTTTCCCAAAACCTCAACCAGCAATCCAAGTGCTTATTATTCCAAGCCCTACACTAAATGCAATTGACGAGGTCTCCATATAACCATGGAATAATAATAATAATAATAATAATGGAAGCACCTCTTGTAGGATTTCCAATGCTAAAATGTGTCACCCGCTGCTATCGCAACGCATCTGGTGGCCAACATGATTGCGCTTACAATCCCTGTGATCTTTTAGAATTACAGATGCCTTTGAAGTAATTGAACACAAGATATTTCATTAAATGAGGGGGCCCAGTTTTGGAGCACTTTTTTGAAATGGTAGAAGAATAATGCTTTGGGTGTTGTTTTTTTTTAAATTGATTTAAATGGTGCAGAGGTTAAGGCTAGCTGTTAAGTTCTAGATATGTTGACTGAGGGAAAGAGCAATGCTGAATAACTATTACATTATTACATCATCATCATCAAAAAAAGTTTAACACTCAATGAAAACAAACATGAAATCATTCATTAATTCTATGGTGGCCAACATGTTATCATTCTTATCTCGTGTGACGCGCTTTCTTGCGAGAGGCGCTTCCTACTTTATTCTTCCATGATATTATCTGTATATCGAGGAGAAAAACAACAGTTTCTAATCATAAAAAGCTAGTTAACAAGTCGACTGTAAGCACTTACTAAATATCTTCTTGTTTACACAGTGATAAAAACTTCTTGTTTACAGAAACATCGAAAAGTATGTACTGTAATCGTCTATAAGACATTATCTCCAATGCTTAAAGCCGTAATAAGCTTAAACAAAAAAAGTTAAAATTCATTGCCTGTTTTAAGAGTTTGAAACAACTTCGATTATGATTATTGTTCAATGCATTGTGTGCTTTCCGAAAGGCTTTCTTTTATATTACAAGCAATTAGGTTTGACATAGAAATAGCAGACAAAAGTCCTTGATTTCAGGTAAATCAGGGAAACCCTGTTTGGTATAGCACAACTTCTTGTTTAGAGATTGGCGGGGGGGGGGGGGGTACTTAAAAGTCTAAAAGGTCATTCACCAAACATTAGGGTTTGAAACGTCCGCAATGTATTTCATAGAATCGATACGGCATCAGTCCCAAATGGCGACAATCTGCTATGGAATTTGTTTACGCTGGATGACGAGGATTAGGAGTAGTCTTCCCCACTCTTTTGGAAAACAGGATCCGAGTGTGGCGTCGTCGTCAGATATAAATGCTGCCATCTATGAAGTCGATCTTAGCAGCTATTCGATCCTTGGGTTGCATAGTCACAATCTCCAGTATTGGTTGATAAACTCTCTGCTATTTCTCCTCTCCACGGTTGACAAGGAAAATCTCTCAAATTTTTCAGTGACCACGCTTTTTGTTGGCTTTGCAGGATTGTTACTTCTTACAACAACGTTGTTATCTGGAAAAGGCTGTCCCCACAATAAAGACATTAAATTAGATGATAAAAAATTAAAAAAAAACAAACAAAATATTTGTAGAATATCATTAATTTAACGTGACTCTTGCGCTGAGAGTTTCGCTGAAAGATGAGTTCTTAGAATTGTTTCTATCAACATGCGCGATTTCTTTAGCTTTAGGTGAGTAACATATTTCAATTTGTGTAAAACTGTGAGGTACAGATTCGCATGAGCCGACCAGGTGGCCGAGAGGGCTAGGGCGTACGCTTTCTAGTTCTCGAGTCCGCCTGGTCGTGGGTTCGAATCCCGCCGTGGGCATGGATGTTTGTGTTGTTCCGGGCTGCGTACAGATATAACTTGTATAAAAGACGCAAAATGACCTAAGTAGTTGACGCCAAAAATTCTAATAAACCAACCAGATTCGTGTGATTCCCTAGTTAGTCCAACGATGCCCCAGTTTTTTTCCCGTTCAGACTCTTCAAAATAGGCAGTTAATGCGGCAACATTCATCGTTTGATGAAAATCTCTTCCAGTACTTTTCACGTTTGGAAACTAAAAACAGTCCGAGGGAGCCAAATCTGGAGAGGGGGGGGGGTGCGTTGTCGTTGCAAAAAGACTTCGTAGCGTAAACTGAACAACTTTGTGGTCACAGAAGAGTGAGGAGGTGCGTTGTCGTTGTTGCAAGGTATCTTTTTTTGGACGATTTTCTTTTATTTCATTATTTAAATGATCCAGTAAAAACTGATTCTTATGCCACATACAAACTGAGAAGAACTGAGTATTGCCTTTCTGTGAGAAGTGAATATCGACATAAATAGAGATAACGCGTAGTTATTTCCAAAAGCACTTGGTGAATTTCTAATCACTTATTCTTCTTTTCTGTGAAAGATCAAGAATTTGTTGCATCCTCTGTCTTTATCACCTTCCACAATCGAGCGTGTGAAGCATGTCTTTGAAAGTGAGCTCGATCTCGGATTGGAAGACTCGCCCGATAGACCTTCATCTCTCCACATGGGAAACACTTATCTTCCTGAATTACCTGATGGAACAGGTAAGATGTTCTTTTAATTTTTCCTTGTTTTCAATTTTGAAATTACAAATTTCAGGCCTAACCTAACCTAGACTATGCCATTCATATGAATCGTACATTTATTTTTAGAACACAATTTTTTTTCTGATCACCCCTCCCAGTTTAAATATGTAATCTTACTTTTAAATAAGTAGGCTAATTTAATAGGCCACTGTAAAATTATGCTTATGGTATAATTTGCTGGCTAGAACAAGGAGAGTATTTGGCACTGGATTTGGGAGGAACTAACTTCAGGGTGACATGGCTGTATCTGGATCAAGGGCACATTGTACGCACTCTCTGCAAGCATTTCCAAGTTCCTATCTACATTCGACAGAGCCATGGTACTGAGGTAGAGCTCATTAAATACATTCAACCTTTTACCTCACTTTAATTTTGTAAAATTTTATCTGATCAACTGTGAGATGCAATTCTGTATTCTTCTAAGGCCTTTCCCTTTCTCTCTCTTTTTCCTGCAATCGTCTTAAGCTTTTCGACTACTTGGCCGATTGCATTTACATAACCATGGACGAGTATGACTTACACGACAAGTATTTACCACTTGGTAAGATCTTAATATTCGAATTATTTACATATGGGTATGTATTTGAAAATCTCTTTTAATTGTTCTGTTTGCATTTTATCTATCTGCAGGATTTTCGTTTTCTTTTCCAATAACATTAACAGGCTTAAACGCCGGCTATCTCGCTAAGTGGACGAAGTCATTTAAGTGCGAGGGCGTGGTTGGCCAAAATGCCGTGGAACTTTTAAAGGAGGCGCTTCACAAGCGTGGGGTAAGAGGTTCATCAGTTTCATTAATCAATCTTCATCTAAAAATACATGTTTTAATAAAATGACAGAAGTCAACATAAAACCAGGAATAGATGAGCTCCTCATCTATTCCTAAGAAAACACTTAACATCGATGCCAAACGATCATAATAATAACAAATATCATGCTTCTCGATCGCCATAAAACTTAATCACGAAGACATTTAAGGTTTGTTAATTACAGGGTTATTCAAACATAATTCATTCAATTTCAAATCAGGGTTATATCGTATTAAGTAGGCATACAAATGATTTAGCAAATATCCAAGTTCTGAAACTCATTTCTGGATGAGCCGCTGCTGTGAACTCACATGTTCGATTAGACACATTGCAGGATTTGCAAATTATTGATGGCTTAGGTTCTATTCCTTCACGTTATACAGTTTACACCTTCCTCAAGTTTTACTCATTCCAAGCCAATTTACGCCTCATGCTGCAAGGCTGGTATTTTGAAATTTTTTTTTTATACCAGTGCTATGAGAACTTTCGCATTTTTGTTTTATCCCATTCGTCATTAGAAGACCATCTCTTAACAATCATGGAAGGATGAAAAATTTAAAAAGTGTTTCAGTCAATTAGTGACGATTTTATTTTATCGTAGTACGAAGAAATGTACTATTGAAAGAAATTTATAAGAGAGTTATGTTCGTGCAAGTTGTGTGTTTTTGTTAGAAATGGCACTTCGATAACAAAATGGAGCCCATGTTAATCTTTAGAAAGGAATTTAGAAATGCAAGATCGCACCAGAACGAAGTGCAATACTAACTCAATTTCGCGCAAAAGTTGTGGATTCACCAACAAGAAAATCATTAAAGGTGTGTCCCTGGAAGCAAGTGTAAGTACTTGGCGCATTCTTCGGAATTCTCCAAATGTTTCGCTATAAGACTCACGTTTTTCAGGCCCTGACAACAGCATGTGGTGGAAAAAGTGTGCACAAGAGTAGAATTCGCAAAAAGTGTGCACAAGAGTGGAAATTCGCAAATAATCCACGCGTGGCATTTACAGAACAGTTTGGAGAGAACATTGAAAGCACTCCTGGTTTGCTTGACAAGCTGTGGATACCCGGTCATTTGGCCGACGGACACTTGACCGACGGACATTTGACCGAACGGACATTATACCGACGGACATATGACCGAACGGAGTTTAACGGACAGAGAAATACCCGTATTTCACTTACATTTGGACATTCGACGTAAAGAGACGTTTTCGGCAATATAATTCGTTTAATGCAAAAAAAAAAAAAAAAAAAGTGTTTTCAGGAAGTTATTTTGTATAACAAATCTTATGATACAAATCCGTTTAATTCTTTTCATTAAGCAAGCATGTTGTATTTTATCAATAAAATTATTCTTTTTTGTATGTCTTTTTAAATAAAGTTTTCATAACGCTTGAAGTTAAGATGGGAACCGGACAAAATGCAACTCAGGGTCTTGTATTATTAAATAATATCAATTCTTTTCCTGTATGTCTTTTTAAATGAATATTTTACTTCTATAAATGAGATACTTATTAGTGATGGGCGATATTTGATACTAGTATCGTGTATTAAAAGTTTATTCCATACACATCAGATTTCTGTCCTGCTTTATGAGGGGACTTAAAAATTCTTAATCGGATAGTATCAAATATGAAAATCAACTGGTAATGGGTTGAGTATTTCTAACATTTTTCACTGTAGAGTTCATTTTCAGAGTAAAGACCAGCTATTGAAATCTATAACTGAGAACTATTACGAGTTGCCGAGGATTGATTTCCTGAGAGCAATTGTCCACAATCTTTAATTGTTTTCTTGTGGACAATTGCTTTTATACATTTCAATAAATACATGGTTTTAAAAAAGGATTTAAAGATAATTTTTACAAAATTTCTTCATTAAACGATTGTAAAGCATCTAATGATATTGATACTCTACCCGAATATCTGACATATATAGTGCATGGTTTAATTATGTAATGTAAAACATTGATGGGATTTTACTGCCGAAATCATGGACCGTATAGAAAGCCATCTCTTTACCAATCTAACCTAATGAAAATCAAGATGGGTATTAGTGATGGGCGATACTTTGGTATCGCATATTTTATAGTCATCGATACTGTCAGAAGTTTCGCATTTGATACTATTCGATAATAGAATTTTTATGTTTCCTCATAAAGCAGGACAGAAATCTGATGTGTATGGAATAAACTTTTAATACATGATATTAGTGTCAAATATTGCCCATCATTAATGAGTATCTCATTTTATAGAAATAAAATATTCATTTAAAAGGACATACAAAAAAGAATAATTTTATAGATGCATATAATATGCTTGCTTAGTAGAAAGAATTAAACGGATTTGTCTCTAATATATACAAAAGATTTGTTATATAAAATAACCTCCTGAAAACATTTTTTTGCATTAAACGAATTATATTGCCGAAAACATCTCTTTACGTCGAATGTCCAAATGTCGGTGAAATGCAGGTATTTCTCCGTCGGTTAAATGTCCGTTCGGTCACATGTCCGTCCGTGAAACGTCCGTCGGTGAAATGTCCGTTCGGTGTAATGTCCGTTCGGTCAAATGTCCGTCAGCCAAATGACCGGGTACCGTGGGTTTCAGATAAAACTTACTTTCACCTCTCAGGAGATGTTAACAGGCACAACGTTCGATTTTGGGGAAGGCAACCACCCCCACGAAATCCGAGAGACCAGTTTGCACCTTAAAACTTGCTTGTATGATGTGCCCTCGGGCCTTTCTTCTTTGATGATTACGTGAATACCAATAATTACACAGAAATGCTGACAAACTTCTTTCGTTTGGAATCCGTTAAGACTTCAGTGGTTTCAGCAAGACGGCGCAAGGCCGTATACAACATCTGAAGCACTGCAGTTTTTACACTCCAAGTTCCATGACCGAGTTGTGTCCAATCGGTTTCCTCAGATGTTTCAGTGCAGTTTTTCTTGGCCTCCAACAAGTCTCGACTTAAATCCGTGTGATTTTTTTTTTGTGGGAATTTCTAAAGGAAACGAGTTTTTGCAACAGCATCGAGATCTCTTGAAGATTTGAAGCTGAGCATCATTAACTGTGCGCGTAAGTGGATCGAGGAATTCTGAAGCGTGTTTTTTTCAACTTCATAATTCGTCTACGTGCAGATCAAAACGCACAAGGAGGGCACATTGAACATATCATCAAATTCTTTCTACGAGCATAAAACTGATAATTGACGGTTTAAACGGCGTTAGTTTCCAAATTTTGTGTTAATTACATTTCTTACAAACTTTAATTAATAATGTCACTAATCGACTGAAACACCCTATATTATTTCTATCTTGTAACATAGTAGGGGGTCGGATGTGCGTTACGGGTGCGCTACAAGGGGGAGAGGGGAGTTAAAAATGAACCAAATTTACATTACGTAATTTATGGACGACTCCTTATTAAAATGTTAAGAAACTGGATTAATAATTAACTAACTTATTTATTTTATTGATTAATAATGTTTCACTTCAGGCTCTCAATATCGAAGTTGTGGCTCTTCTCAACGACATGGCAGGAGTATTAGTTAAAGGAGCTTACCTGGATCCACGGACCGCTATAGGAGTTGGGATAGGTAAACACATAAATAAGTTAAACCCCCAACTTCTTAATATAACTTCTTTTTCATTTTCAAATAAAAATTAATAATGATCTTGAAACTTCTTTTGTGTTTCTTCAATTTCTTTAGGAACTGGAACGAACGCTTGCTACTTGGAAAAGACGGAAAAAGTTAAACAACTTAAAAACAAAAGAAGTTTCCACTCTAAAGAGGTTTTTCTCCCGATTCTGTCTATTTTACTTTATGCATGATTTTAATTACAAATGAATGCATATGATTTTTCCCCTTCTTTAGATAGCTATAATTACCGAATGGGGGGTCCTTGGAGACAACGGTGTTTTAGACTTTTTAAAAACCGAATACGATTCTGATATTGATTTAATGGTTCCTCCATCCATCAATCGCAATCGTTCGTAAGTTGGCGACAAACATTTCAATTCTTTGTAACGGGATTAAAATGTCGTTACAAGCCACTTATCTTTCAGTTTAGAACAGTTCATTTCCGGGAAATACTTAGGAGAAATCGTTCGTTGCATATTGAAGAAATTAGTCGCAGAAAATTTATTATTTCCAGCCAAGAACGTGACAGTTTTCGACGAGCCCAATTGCTTCCCGACTATGTACATCTCGAAGATAGAAGGTAAATGTTTCAAAGGTCGTAGGAAAACCCTATTAAAGCAAATGCCTGTATTAATTGCCATGTATGTACTTATTTAGAGGAGGATGTATCCCACACCAGAGAAGTTCTTAAGGACCTCAATCTCCTGTCGATCTCAACTGCCGACGACATCGCTATCATTCGCTACGTCTGTTCTGCAGCGAGCGTCAGGGCCGCTAAGCTTCTGTCTGTTTGTGAGTCTTAAAAATAAGGTTAGCCAATTAAGACGACTACCAATTTTCGAATTATTGATTAACTTCATTTTTCTTAATTAACGAACTTCAAAAGGTCTGGCTAGTTTATTGGAAAGGGTGGATCGAGACGACACCACTGTCGCTGTAGATGGATCCGTGTATAAATGCCATCCAAAACTTCACAGTCTCATCACTTATTTTGTTTCTGACCTGGTTCCTCATCGAAAAGTAAGAAAAATATTTATGGTTTTAATAAAAATTCACAAAACTTTAATTCATCAATGCAATATAGTGATCATTTCTAAATCAATGTTTTTCAACCTAAGTTTATTTGACAATCCAAGCAATTTATGAATAACACCTCAACTAAGCCAAATGCACTGATTTATCAATTTAATAAGAGCACCACATCTCGAAACACTGGTTCGTTCCATGTAAATGTAAGGATCACGTAGATTCCAAATCACCTACGTAAGATTCAGGGTGTACAAAGACCGGTATAAAACAGGAAAACCACGCAGCTTGAAATACAAAATAGGTGAAAAAGTGGTGGTTAGGTAGGTTAATTAGGTTAGGTTTACAAAATCTTATAACCAATTAAAGGGCCATCAGTGAAGCAAATAATAGCAGCGTTCAATTATGGTACAAACCGGGTGTCAATGATGCAAGTTGTTGAGACCATATTATGGCTGATAAACGTTTTCATGGTACAAATTAGGGCCCATCGTACTTATAAAACAGTGTGAACCCCTCAACTGCATAACATATCTTAAAGGAATAGCAGCACAACGGGTAGAATAATGAATGTTCTCAACATAGTGTTGTGCTGTTACGAAATGGTATCCAGTTTTGACGAGCCATGTGGTGTGTGAAAGAAAGAGCTGGGGTCATGCATATCTGAGCTTTATTTGGCTTTATTCAATTAATGAGCCTCTGTATTCTATTTCACTTCGGACCATTCGATAAGATTGTTCGTTTCACTTTGCGATTGGATTTTTAAATTTAACAGCGTCTTTCTTATACTTGGCCGATCCTGGCTATTATTAGTCTTTTTAAATTTAAACATTATTGCTGAGTCCACCCATTAACGTTGCTGGAGTAGACAATCACCAGAGATCAATCTTATAGAATATTTATGGAACTGTTCACAAAATGCCTTCACCATTATCGAATCTGCAGGAGTTAGTTGATGCCCTTGGACGGCAAGACGACCCCCTTATCCTGGAGTGGGGGCGGCTTTCACCGGAATGTTTCTAACACTTGGGAATCAATCCTACGAAGATGTATGGATGCAAAAGGAGGATTTTCACATTACTAGTAGGGTGTTTCTATTAGTTTGATAAAACGGCGTATAAATGAATGAAGCTCATTTTCTAGTTCATAGAACTCAATTTTAGACATGGTTGATTCATTCGGCAATTCACCAAAAGGCGGAAGGTTTCCCCTATGTTTTATTTAATTTTTGATATAGAAATATATCGTGTTCACTGGTATGAAAATTGTGTACTTTAGATTACATGTTGAAAGTATATGGTTAGTTAGCTAGTTAATCATCCTATATATCAACGCTAATCGTTTAATATTAAATATTTTTTTAGTTTCAGTTGATGTTGGCGGAAGACGGAAGTGGAAAAGGTGCAGGACTCGTCGCAGCCATTGCCAAAAGGCTCAAGAAATCCGACCTGCGGTAATTCCTACAGTCAATCGATCATCTTCAGCATCCAAAACTTCTCAAATATTTAGAAATTTTCTACCCGAAAGTCATAACTTATTTTAAAAATTGGTTAAGGCAACAGCTAGAATAATTGGAGGACACTGTGGCATTTTAAAAATACGTATACAGATTTAAATTTTTATTTCTAAAAAAAATGACTCCATTCTATTTTATATTCTGACAAGAATACCCAAATAAAATTTACGTTCCTTAAAAAAAGAAATAGCTTGGCTTTTGACTTTATCATTTGATAAACAAGTGTTTAATAATGATAAAATAATGAATAGAATTAAAAAGAAGTTTTTACCTTGATTTATATCGATTTTGTTTAGACTAAATTTGTTAATTCATCATCACACAATGGTTTGTGCACTATGAAAATTAGGAAATGGTACAGGATAGACCTACGCGGTAGATCGAACAAATGTCGAAGTACATGAAAGTAAACATATCAATTTCAGATGATGGGAAAGGGATAGTTGCTACCAACCAGCTATCGTAGTACAATAAACAACTCCCATTAGGAGACACGTGATCGGCAAAGGCAAGTTATAACTTCTAGCATACGTTACCCAAACAACATGGGCAAAACCAAGGATTTGAGCGACCTCGAATGCAGCATGATAATCTGGACCCAGAATTTCTGCACGTCTAATCAATTACCTGCCTATTTGGGTTCTACAGGTTCTCATCGTCCGGGAATGTTTTTATGGGAGATGTTACGTCCCCTGATGCATGTAGACAATATCTTGAACGCGATCGGAACATTTTGCTTACCGTATCCACTCATCTCTGACTATGATCTGTCTATAATACTCTCTTTCAGCACGAGAGTATTACAGGATTCTTAAGGAGCTCGAGTGGTTCCACCAGTAAAATCAAGTTGCCATATTTCCATATCTCCAGATATGAATCTCATCAAACTGTCATGGGATGAATTTGAACGGAATGTTCGGATGGGACAACAACCGCTTACTAAATGTTATAGCCGCTTACCAAGAGAGCGTAGTCACAAAACTGGCTACTCAAGCCCTTACCAATTAAGGACCTGCCTATAGGGCTCTAAAGAAAATTAAGAGCAGCTTCAGTGGTCAGTTATTTCCAATGTTGATTCATAGATGAATGCAACCAATTCGACCAGAAACCAATGACTATCTGTGCTGATTTTGAGAAGACGTTTGCGGACCATAAGTTGTTTTGGAAATATGGGAAAACAAACTTTAAGGTAAATATAGACATAATCTATCTTCTGCGATAGAATTTACATAAGTTAATCAACAGTGAAAGCATTATCGCGGTTAGAATAAGTTATCAAAATTAACGAATGCTTATATTTATTAATCATAAGACCCGTACCTCAGAACCCTACTTATTGAAAGTAAGATGAGAATGCAGACTGGAATGGGTAAAGCAGTAACACTATCTACCCAACAGTAATTGGACACTTTCGATTTTACACGTTTTGTCAAATATCTAGAAAAATATTTAACGAATTATTTTGAAATTTCAGGGAATTAAAGACCATGTTACACCTCATATATAAACCTCATTCTGCGAAGGTTTTGTGCCGAAGGCAAATAGAGGACCAGTAACAAATTGAACACAAAAAATTTAATGTTTTGGATCACCCTGTAAAAAATAATGTTTGAAATGCGTTGTAGCTGTAGCATATGATGATGAGGCTTTTACTTATCTGTGTTCATTTGTATGAGAATAGCACGTATATTCTTGGAGATATAAAGGTTTCTTTAAAGAAATCGAAATTTTTTTTCGTAAGTTTTTTATTTATAACGTGCAAGATTTTCGACCCAATGAATGCCATTTTCAGGAAACTTGACAAACTACAGTAGAGACAACACCTCGCAATCAGAATATAAAAATATTAAATATTTGATGAAATATGAGCATTTTTACTAAATAATGCTTAACAAGCGTTACCAAAATGTGTTTTGTATAATTTATTAGCCAAATGTATAGAGCTACTCTTATAAAAAGCCCAAGCAAATATCGTGAAAATTCAGAAAGATATCATCGATAGAAGGTGCTCTCAAAAATAAACAACTGTTTCCAACCAGTATCAACTTCTTCTCCTTATGCTGATTTGAAATCAATATCAGGTAGCCTTTTCTTATCTACAGCACCTTTATAATCTAAATTAAAATTAAAATATATAATTAGTTCCTTTTTCATTAAATTAATAGAAGTTCCTTTTTCCTTTATATCTTTCTACTCGCCATCTGATTTTTACAACAGACAACAAAACCCTTTCAACAAATGCTGAAGTGGCGGGAACAGATAGAGGAAATGAACATTTTAAAAATATTTGGAAATCGTTACATTGACTTTTACAGGGTTTTTTCCCGATGAATAAAATGTAATTTTTGATCATTAAAATAATTTTTCATTTCGATAAAATATAGTTTCGTTCAAAAAACGCAGTTTCTTATTGAAAAATAAACATTCACATCAATAAAATAATAGTTCACAAGAATAAAATAATTTTTCACATCATAAAAATGTAATTTTATTTCAAGAAAATGTAACCTAAACTTCAGGTTATAATTTATAATAATAATACTAACAATAATTTATAATAGTATTCTTATTGTATCGTATTTGTAATACTCTTGTTCATTTTAGAAATAATATTGTAAAGTTTCATTATAATTCAAAATATGAATAATTTGAATTCTTTTTACTATTACTGTAATTTTTCAATAAGAATCTGCTGAATAAGAAGATCAGTTTAGGCTACATTTTCTTGAAATAAAATTACGTTTTATTGAAACGGATTTACATTTTTATGACGTGAAACTACGCTTTATTGATGTGAACTATTATTTTATTGATTTGAATGTTTATTTTTCAATATGAAACTACGTTGTTGTTTTTTTTTTGAACAAAACTATATTTTATTGATATGAAAACTCATTTTAATGATCGAAAAATACATTTTATTCATCGAAAAAAGCTGTAAGTGTATGAAACATTCTTGGTCATCTGTCTCTTTTGAATATTACTGATTTCAGTGTTGCTAGGTTGAAGGATTCCCCTCCAAAACTGAAGGTTTTTGAAATTTTCTAAGGTTTTTTGAAGGTAAAAAATTCTGGCAATTTTTTGAAGGTAAAACTGAAGTTTTCATTGTGCCATCAGGTTTATACGCTTACAAGCCAATCAGAAGCGGTTAAAACAATGCTATACGGGGGTCATTAGGGAGCTATGAAAACGATTTGCATATGCGCCTGCCGATTGTAGGGCGATACCATGAAGCTGTGCTTCCAGTGTAACGAACATTTATACACAACTATCTCCCTGCGCTGTTCAAAGTATCAGGTTGTGCATGATGCCGCCGAAAATCGCTCCGTTTTGGGAAGGGTACATAACAGCTCTTTCCGACGCAAAATATAGTTACTCCGCAATTTTAAAGGAGTGTGGATTTTCTGTGTCGAAGATGGGGATATACAAGGTACTAAAATGTAAAGGTTTAGCTAGAAGTAGAGCCATTCCAGCGGGGGAAAAACCGCTCAATCCGACTCTCTACTAGTCATACACCAGAGGTGATCCGTAAAGTCCGAGCTCCCATCACCAGTCCTAATCCTGCAACGCAGAAGACCATTGTAAACAAGGTGGGGACAACTGTTTACACTGTAGACACTATTATCAGCCTGGACTTACACCTGCAAAAGCGTAAGAAGAGCCGCGTTCACAAACTGTTACCACGCCATATTAGTGAACGGCGCACCAACTGCCGGAAGCTCTATGAGCGCCATTTAGCCGGTGAAAAATGGAAATACATCGTGACATTGAACGAAGCATTCGTTTATCTCAGTGACTGCAACAAACCCCGAGCAATATTTTACCATCCACGAGGCTTAAGGACTTCGAAAAATGGCACAGGGAATGTAATGAAACTTTTCCACGGGGTTTCATGATTGTTGCCGGTTATGGGTACAACGGTAAACTGACACTGCACAAGGTAGATAGAAAAACCAAGATTAACTCGGCTTACTACCACGCTAACGTTCTAACACCTATTTTCACCCGGGATATCCCAGCTCTACATCAGCGTCAACGCGCCAGTTTCTTCAACGCATGGAGCGAGAAACGGGAATCCATTCCATATCCTTTCAGGAGATACCGGTGAAGTCCCCAGACGCCTCACCTATGAACTTTTGTGCCATTGTGTTATTGAAAAGGGTCATGGAAAACCGACGTCCGCGTACATTAGACGGACTTTGGAAAGTCTGTCAGGAGGGGTGGTTGAAGATTCAAGCCTTCTTCAATGGAAACTCCGCTGCAGGGCTATCAGATTGAGCACAATCGCTCGTGGCGGAAAGGATTCTCAGCTGGTCACGGACTGTTTAGTTCGTTTTCATAGATCCCTAACGACCTCTATAGGTGCGCCAAGATTTCAATTGTTGACAAAGTTTGATTTTTCAATTTTATCTATACCGCTGTCGAATGCTAATGTCGAACGACTTTTCTCTCAAATGAATATTATTAAAAGTAAAATCAGAAACAGATTCATTAAGAACCTGTGAGGCAATACTTCAGGTAAAATATGGATTGAGGTTAAGAAGTGAAACGTGTGTCACTTTCGAACCTTCCTGTAAAATGTTAAAATTTTTTACTGTTGATGTAATGTATGCGAATGAAGCAGAGACTGGTATCTGCAATATCCTTGATATTTTTTAATAAAACTTAATATTGTACTGGTATAAATGTACTTTTTAGGGTTTTAGCATCATACGTAATATGATGAAACCCTATTAACGACGGTACAGATGTATGTACGTATGTATGTGTGTGTAAGTCACCTACCATAACTTTTGAAAGTATTGACTTAGAGGCTTGGAATTTTTTTACACATGTAGGCCCTATACAGAGGACGATGCGAAAAATATAGCGAGTCCTCTAGAGTGGCCCGGGGCCCCTCAGGGGCCACTTGTATAAATTTCATGGTTCCTTTTTCATCTTTTGAAAGGATTGACCTAGAGGCTTGAAATTTTGTACACACTTGCCTATACAGAGGACGGTGCGAAAAATTTAGCGAATCCTCTAGGGTATCGCGGGGCCCATCAGGGTTCCTTGAACAAAGAGGCCTAACATCCTGAAATTTCTGAGAATAAGAAATCACTTGTGAATGTAGGAAATGCAGATAGTTCTTTGTTGATTTTTGTAATTGCACTGCTGTAGCATCGAGGACTTTTGAAGTCGACCTTCTTGAACCTAGCATCGAGAACAATTGCAACACTGTACAGATAATTAAATTCAAAAGTGCTAAATCTCATGTCCATTTGATGAAATGCAGACTTTACAAGTTGCTTTCCAATATCGGTTTTAGGGTTAACTCTCTCAAGCTGATTAGCAATAAATCTTAAAAGAGAAATTAACTTGCTAATCGTAGAAAATTTTTTACTACAGATTTCTTTGGTGATTAAGTAAAACGGCTTCAAAATTAACAATCCATCTTGGATGACAAGCATTTCGTTACCTGTCAGCATATCAGGTACTTTGTAAAGATTTTGTAAAGATAAAGTAACTAAAGTACGATCTAAATATAAAGTCATTTATCACCATGTCTTTTTTTTTTTAATGATATACCATATGACATATCCTATAAAAAAATAATTATCGTTATAATTATTAGTAATTTATTACTAAACAGTGAGCCCCATCTTTGAATGACCATCAATTTTGGCAACCATCGATTTTGCGATGGATCGAAAACTAAAAACATCGACGTTTCGATGGTTGTTCGATGTATCACAGGGCCCTAATCGAGTCTTTTTTAAGAATCTCCCATCCCTAGACTGTACCCAGCTGTCGAAGCGGGCAGGGATGATAGAAGCTTCATCAGCGTCGTACACGTGTTATTTTTTTTTTTTGTTTGTTTGTTTTTTAATCTTTAAGGCAGCTAGAACAGTGTTTCATTGAGCACTTCTTCCCACAAAATGCATCCAAAAAGAACATAGGACATTACTTATATTCACAAATGATTAAAGTGCCATTTCCCTTATCATGTTTCAGCAAAGAATTTCTTAACAAATTGTTTGTTGGAGTAAGAATTTACTTTATATTGAAAATTTTTTAACAAAAACAAATTACAGACATTAAAAATTTGATTTGGTCCATATGATTTATTTTTTATTCTTAATTTTACTTGAATTATTTTTAAGTCATCAGATGATGTTCTTTAATATAATGTAAAATCAAGAACAGATGAAGGTACGTTCATCTGTTCTTGGTAAAATGTAATTAAATTTTATTTCTTGTTTTCTGCTATATACCAGGTGATCCAAAAGTGTACAGCTTCAATCCAAAATAATAGAATACATGCTACAAAACGTTTAACCCGTATAAAAGACTTTTTATTTCTTTCAATAGATGTTAAATATGTACACTTTCTTGTATTATGCTGACAGTTCTATGTCTCTGCTTTAAGTTTCAAAAATAAACACCAAATTAATAATAATCTTACAAAAAAAACAACCAAAAAACTTAACATTCATTAAATTAGAATAAAACCTAACCCCAGTTCAAAATAATAGAATATTCCTTAGTTGACGAATGAAATGAAACAAAAATTGCATATATTAGAGAATGAATTACATAATTGCATAAATTAACATTCTGTATCATATAAAAGCATAGCAGTTTGGACATTTTTTAAAAACATGGGTCGCAAAGCAGACATATCCTCTGGTACGAAAGATATCATCATTGCTCTTCACAAACAATATCTTAGCCAAAAGAAGATAGCTGAATATGCAAGATGTTCACAAGCAACTGTTTCCAGAGTCGTGAAAACTGTGGAGAAGATGATCCACAGTCAAACAACCGCCAACGTTGTGGACGAAAGCTAAAGACAACACCCCGAGATGAAAGACGGCTGAGAGGTATTATTGCGAGAAACCGTTTCAGAAGCCTCAAACACATTCATCGACTGTGGACAGCAACTGGAGTTGATGTGTCTCGATCAACAACTTTGAGGCGCATACACAAATTGCAGTTCTCATCAAGTGTGCCTAAGACAAAACCGCTTCTTTCGGCTAAGCAACGTCGTGCACGGGTGGTATGGTGCAAAAATCGACAACTGTGGGGGCAAGATGACTGGAATCGTGTGCTATTCAGCGACGAAGCTGTGTTCTGTGTTAGCCATGGGGATAAAGACCCACGTGTGTGGCGTTTGAAAGGAGAAGACTTCATTAAAGCCTGCTTGTACCGTTCCGTCAAATTTGCAACCTCCGTAATAGTGTGGGGATGCATGTCAGGAGAAGGTGTTGGGGATGCAAATGTGAAGGGGCGGGGCACAATAACTCTTCTTAGTCCCTTCCACGGACTAAAACTATCAATGGCTTAATACCAACGCGTGTCAATTGGGACCTTTACCAAAATTCGAGCTGCTGAATCTAGAGTCAGTAGTTGTATTGATATCATTACAAGACACTGCCAGCCAGCGCTCTAGCACAACCACCAGCGCTGAGTTATCACGCTGCTTCTGCACGGGGCTAATCGGAGCTGTACAACGGCGGGACTCTTGCGCCACCTCACACGGACTTCCAGATTCCATTACTGGGATTTCTAAACGTTACATTAACGGAAAATTACAGACTTTCATTTCTCTCATCGCACAATTCCATGCGAATGACCTATAGATTGTTCCCAGTTCTACGAACGGCAAACAACTCAAATGCACATAGGTTGCGCTGGCTAAGAACACTGTTTCTGTCTGTAGCCACACAGAAACAGCAAAACGTCTCTTCAAAAGTTTCCCGGGCCCGTCAAATAACTAATCAAGCAACTCACCAACTCGTCGCAAGATATTCCCACGCAGAAATACAAACCAATACACAATACGCTCTTCACTGCCAAGCACGTCGGGGCAGGAGAGCGTTACAACCGAAGAAAAGAGCATCGGCGGTTCATCTTAGCAGAATATTTCCACCACGTACGACGAAGAATGAACACACAAAAAAAAATCATCAAATCAACACTGGGCAAACACTGAATTAAAATATAATCGCAGCTTAATCAACAGGCTCAACTATAGCAAGCTGCTCGAATGATAGGCTTATTCTACTCGCATACTGACGGGACAATAGTAGAATCCAAGTCTCGCTTGCTCAACGAAAAAAACATGACCAGCATGATCACAGATTTTTTCTCAACTCCCTTAAATTCTAAAAAAAAAAAAACAGCGGCAATTCTAAAAAAAAAAACTCAACAATTCATGACGAGTCAGCATCCGATAAATACGAAGAATTTCATCTCGAAGAGCTCCGAGTCCGAGGGGCCCTGTTTCCTCAGTTGTAGAAGTGAGCCCGGGGGCCCGGGGACCTTTAAAGACGGCCCTGTGTATGGTTAGTTTGTCAACTTTTCCACTTTGTCAACTAATTCTGTTGCTTGGGGGACCCCTCCCCCGCTAGAAGAATAGGGCCACCCCCCCCCCTCACCCCCGAAATAAAATTCTGGGTACAGCCCTGGTTAGTTCAAATATGCATGAAACAGGAGGACTTTCATAGCAGTCGCAGAAATAAAGTATTTTTGCGTACTTTATTGCCTTTACAAAAATTAAAGTACATTTATCTATGATAAACACACACTATTTTTTATGGGTTGCAACCCTAGGCGTAGCCAGGATTTATGTTGGGGGGGGGGGGGAGCCAAATACATGTGAGAAACTTATGTGGAAAAGTATACTATATAATACCATTTCCATCTTCGCAGTAAAAATGGCAATACCTTAATAGTCTAAAGTTTCCCCGTATAACTTTTTTCCCCACCAAAAAATCAAGGATTTGATACAAGTTTACTTGATTTAAGGGAAATCCTCCCCGTGCTGCCCCCTCCCCCCTCGGCTACGCCCATGTTTTCTATTTGACTAAAATTTTTAAAGAAAAGGCAATGAACGGATATATATTAAGAGAAGGACGAGACACAAGAACCCTGGAATACAATAAATAATAGTTATTAATTAAAAATACAAATTAAATAAAAAAATAAGATATAATAAACAAAAATTATTAATCAAAATCAAAATAAAAAGCTGACGTTTCGGATAGAGACTATCCTTTATCAAAGCAAAAAAGGATAATTCTCTAAAAGCAACTTCAGGATAATTCTCTAATCTTCTATTTGCTTTTAGAGAATTATCCTTTTTTGCTTTGATAAAGGATAGTCTCTATCCGAAACGTGAGCTTTTTATCTTGATTAATTATTTTTGTTTATTATATCTTATTTTTTATTTAATTTGTATTTTTAATTAATAACTATTATTTAAAGAAAAGGCACCAATAACAAATTTTGCACAGAGTATTGCCAATTTCCAAGCCGGTCCTATCAGTTATATAATGTTTATTACAAGTCTAACTTCTAATAACTAGTATTATATTAAAATTTCTGGAGTTTAGTTTTGATTTTTCCCCGCTTTTGTACTATCTGCCATCTAGCGACAGAAAACTTCAATGGCAATTATCAGAAAAATAAACTAAATAAAATTAAGGCACTTTTAATTTTTACATAATTCATTATATAATTCATTAAGGCATATAAGGGGTAGAAATTTATAAGATTATTTAAAAAGGGTTAACGATTTCATGTTCAAATGTTACATATTTCAGGTGTGCGAAAATCGAATCAGGTGATATAAACGAAGCAAAGCACGTGCCAGCAGCGTTTCTATAGTTACTTAACAATGATGTCTCGAGATGTCGCTCACCACCCAGCGAAAATGGCGTCCGCCGTGGAATCGAAAATCGTGGAAGAGAAACAAGAACCGGAGAAGCCTGTTGACAGGGAAAAGGTAAATGATATAATGTATTTCGTGTCTATCAGAGTGCGAGCAATTTAGTCTGCATTCATAATCCTAATTTTTTTTTTATTCAGATTCACTTTCCTTTCAGTCGATTGCTTAAGCTTATAAAATCCTCTCACCCAACATCATCGAACAGTTTTTGTTGTTCGCCGTGTTATTCTTAATTTCCCGCTTTCTGTTGTATTTTTTAGACATGCCCGCTTTTATTACGAGTATTCTGCAACACAGGACGTCACCACAACTTGAGCGAATATTCTAGGGGGAATGTGCCTACCAACGAACTTCAAATTTACACGTGGTTTGTGTTTATGTTTATCACGTGAATGGATGAGTATTGTGTGAATGTTTATAGACTGACCCGTTATAAAGGGTACTTATTTAATTATAGAAATTAAAACCAAACTCAGTAGATATGAACACTGAATTTTAGTAGCTTGATCCGATGGACAGATTCACTTTGGAAAAAAAATAGAGATGCAAAACCAAATCATTTTCTGAAAACTCATGTTAGAGTCATGATAGTGCTTATTTTAATTAATAATTTTTGAAAACATCCAATTTAATAACATTTAGAAACATTGAATAGGTAATTCTATTTTTCTCAAATTTAAAATTAAATACATTCTGAAGTTCCTATAGGTTGTGTACATGTATTTTATCAAAGGTTCGCTTACAATATTTTCCCCAGGGGTATTGACTGTAAGTGTAAAATGAAGCAGTTTTGAGGGTATTTTGTTAAAAATTTCACTTCTTTCTAAGCTTAGCCTCCTCCCCACCAACTACATATTTTGCTAGCTCCACCAAATCTGAAGCAGACTTCAGTGGCCAGGAGTGTTAGGATGTAAATCCTATGGCTCTCATGATCATCACTTCGCGATTTCAATTCTCACACTGGCATGGATGCCTATCAGGAGTCGTGCTGTTGATCATCACTTTCGCCAATGGCTCCAAAAAAATCGAAGTGGCAATTTTTACAGTAGAACCTTGATTTTCCATTGTAATCGAGGGGAAGGGGTTGACGGTTATTCGAAAATGACGGATTATCCATTATTTTTATATAAACAGAATTAATAAACGGACGCTATTATACACAAGGGCATAGTGGGTCTATAAGTATAACTGCAGGTGCAGGCATACACTTATAACTGTAACTTAAAACCATTCTCCTATACTGTACTACAAAAGGGACAGGTAATGGCGTTGAGGCAAAGGCATATCCCGTGCGACAAAGAAGGGATAGCTAACGGGAAAAGCAGCCTCGCACAGAGTACCTGACGTAGTTTCACTTTGCTATATATTTTGTTCACACTGTTCATGAAAAAATATAGATGATGACTGTTAATTGGCTGAATGGTTAACTGAGGAACGGAAAATCGAGGTTCTACTGTATTTAGAAGTTGCAAAACTCAGTGGCAAAACAAAAAACAAAAACAATCTTCCCTAAAAACCATTCTCTCTCTCTTCTCTCCTTTTTTTTTTTTCTTCCAATAATTTGTAATGGTACGGTAAAATCCCGTTACAGTGTCCTTCACTCTTTAACGTACATTTCAAAATAACGTTCAAATTTAAAATCCCCGATAGAAGAGATAGGCGTTTTAATGTTAGGAAGTTTCAGAGAAACGTTCCATTTAAATGATCAGGCATTCAGACTTGCCCTCATTACAACGGTTTAAAATGCAAAATACCTTGTTGTGATTGGTCAGTACCAATTGTGAATAATGGAGAAATGTCAAAATTGTTGTACAGTGCCACATACACAGATGCAGAGCTTCATACTAGGATCGGCAGGGACCGCAACAAAGTTAATAGAAGAGTGAAAATTAATCTTGGGGCCGCGAGCGAAAATGAAGAAATATTTCTAAGCCTAATTGAGTCGAATGATGCATTGAAAAAGTTCGGCAATGTTTAGCAAGGCATAATTCCAGACTATTTTAATTTCAATTTTTCTCGTATTGAGCAAAGAAATTTTAAAATGCAAGCAATCTACTATTAAGGATTTCTTTTATAAATTTGATTATTCTTTTAAATCAAATATTTATGTACATAGGTGTATTAATTTTTTTTGAAAGAATGTGCTGTAATGTATATTGTTAGAAAATTCTCCCCCATTCCAGTTTCAGTTTAACATTCATTTGAGAATAACGTTCAAAATTACTGATCCCTTGGCAGACGTTAAATGAGGTTTTACTGTAGTATGATGTATTGATTATATTTTGGAAGTTACTGTACAGGTAATTTTATAAGCCATTCATATGTTGAAGTCGTATACAACTTTTCTTATTTATCAAATATTGCGGATGGCACAACAGTTACGTTACGTTATCATCAGACGTTTGGCGATTGACATGTCTGACCTCAGTGTTACAACTTTAAATTTAGTGGATTTACCTTAAAAATTGTACAAAAATCTACGAAATTTTGCGTGTTTAATTTCATTAGTACAATTGAATTCAACTGATATTTTACTTGGTTTTAGCAGGGGAAAATTTTTTGAGTTGGCACAACAGTGGCTATAAAAAATAATTACAGATCCATCCCCGTTTAAGTTTGCTTTTTAATGGGATATGTGCGAATGGGATGGCGTGCTGAAACCACGTGTTGTGACAGTGTCCAGAGATACATTGTCCAACAAGTCTGGCAATACTTCTTTAAGAAAGATAAGATACGTGGCTGCTGTGAGATGATGCGGTAGAAAGTAAGGTCCAATACAGGTGGAGTGGCTAGCAGGGTTCGATGGTGAGCACTGCGAATGAGCCACGTCCACTCCTGTAACTCATCAGTTATGCATTTCCGGACTAATGATTTTAGGAACTAAAATGCTTATTATGATTGCTTATATAAGTATTTTAAGTTTGTAACACTTTGACTGTTACAACCTGTATAACTCTAAAATAGGAATGTAAAATTAAAACTTGTCAAATGTGTCTGAGAGAGTTGTCACTTTAAATTATGAACTTTGTTACTTTACAATTGCACTTTCATCTATTGTACTTTGGCTTCTTTGAAATTGCATGATTTGTATGTAAATGATAAGATATATTGTGGTCATTATATAAAATCATGTCAAGAATGTTAGAAAAGATGAAAGATGTGTCAAATTACTATAAATGACACTTCGAGACCAATCTGCTTGTGTGCTTTGAGCTCAGTCCATTCAATGATTATGTTAATGATTTGCATTTGACTGAGAGGCATTTGAATCAGATACAGTTTTTGCAAATGCATCAAGATATTCAAGCTTGATGTTTGCAAGCTTTTATGTATATTTTTCAGTTTGCAGCAAGTTTATTAAATATTTGGGCCAGGGACATTTTCATTTTCTTCACATTTCTACTGTCACAACAAACTTGCAATCATTTGGGATGCGATGCCAAATACAAATACTCAGTTTTGTTGACTACATGATTTAGAAAGATTTTGAGTGGTAGGAAAAAGACTGGCCACAACACGACAGTGTTTATTAGCATTTTTGTTGTCCAACCCCAAAAACAGTTTTCAAAGCCATAGCTAGTCGCTAGTGTCAGCTTGATTGAGCTTACAATAAACTGTATCTTGTAGTCAAAAAGTTTTCACAGTCTTTAAAGCTTTGTCTAAACATCTATATTCTTATTATGACTTTATTTTCAGGATGGATGCCACATTGAAAGAACTGACAAGCCTGGTGAAGGAAGTGAATCCGGATGCACGTCGCAAAGGAACCTACTTTGATTTTGCATTAGTTTTCCCAGATATTCGTGGACCTGGCTATCGAATGAGAGACATTGGAACAACATGTTCAGGACAGAAAGGTGCTGACGATATGAAAACGTTAGGAACTTGTCGCTTCCAGATCGGTGACTATCTGGATATTGCCATCTCCCCTCCCCCTCGCGGCCCTCCAATGTCACGTAGAATTAGACCTTACTAATATTTCATAAGGATTTATTTTTCTTGTGAATTGGGGGGAGGGAGGGACATTGAAAACAAAAAAAATAAAAAAATAAACTTAATTTTATAAAGAAAAGCAATGCTTTTTAATTTAATGTGTAAATGTTTTGAACATTCATGTTTGATTTATTGTTCTTTTTATAAACGTGTGTATTATTATAAATACACCTTTTGTTTCCATTCACTTTATGCCAAAAGAAACTTTCATATAAAATATTTCATTTCTTTTTTGAGATGTTTATTTCTCCTCTCCAGTTGTAATTTCAAATAGTAATATTTTTGCACTATTTTCTTAAAAGCCGCATGCATGTTAATCAGAATATTTCATAATGCAAAAAAAACCATGATTTTACGAATTGACAGCATATTGAATAAAAACATCAACATTTTCTAAGAGTTACTGCCAAGTTATTCTAGTCTGTGTTTTGTGTAATGTTGTTTAAATATTTTATAATGCAGTTTTACAAAAACATTTTTACAATCTTGCTAATCAAGCTTTT
The DNA here is from genome assembly GCA_023313115.1 of Rhysida immarginata. NCBI lineage: Eukaryota > Metazoa > Arthropoda > Chilopoda > Scolopendromorpha > Scolopendridae > Rhysida > Rhysida immarginata. The sequence continues at coordinate 440,835 of JAHWFO010009918.1, read as the reverse complement.
GCCAATCTAATACATTCCAGTAATCTAGTACTTGGAAGCTTTGGTTTCATTGTAAAACTTTGGTAGAGAATATGGTTTGATAATGTTTTTCTGAGTAGCAACAATAATCCAGTTGGTAGAGGCAACAAGTGTGATAGCTTGAGGTCCCTAGTTTGAAGGTAGTTTGCGGAATTTTTTTTCTTCCATTTTTTCCATTATTATCATTACCTTATGTTGGGAGCGTTAACTCCAGTTTACATTTATTAATTTCTTAATACAACTCTGTGCATGTATAGAAGAAGTTTGTTACTTGCTTAAAACTTAATCCCATTTATCTAATTACCTCTATAATCCTAGGTTTCGCCGGTCCTATGTGGATCTGAGTACAATGATAACGATCTAAATTTTGGAGATCGAGTTTGTACAATAATAGCACTTTCTGAGAATTCACGAGTAGTATTATGAGGAGAAAAGGTCTCCCATATTTTTGTCTACTCCATTATAATGCCTTTGCTTATAATTGTAGTTAAGATGTCTAAAGCTATATTGAGCTATATTGATAATAAAAAAAAAAAAAAGTAATTTTAAAAACTGTTGGAATGAGTATGATGGCAATAAATGACCATGAAACTAGGATTTCATAAAACCAAGAAGTTGTATCAAGCCTATACATTCAGAGCAGAGATGGCCAAACTGTAGCCTGAGAGCCACATGCCTCTCTGAAGACTTGTTAACTCTGAAACAATAAAATGCTTCATTGTGTGGGAAACAATAGATTATGTCAAATGGTCATTAATAAATGTTAAATTCTGTTTGTGGCCCATGACAATTTTTTTTGGGTGATGCAACCTAGAAAAGAAAAGAATTTGGCCATCACTGATCTAGAATACACTACCTAAACTGGCTTTTATCATTCTGATATGTCCAGTCCCGGTTATTAATTTTTGAATAATCTAATCTTTGGAATCTTGGCTTTCATTTGTGATATATAGGGTGGGGCAGAAACAATTAGAAGATTAATAACTTGAAAATGAACATTTAAATGAAAACTAATAACTAGATAAACAGTTAGAAAATCCGTGGAAAAGCATTTCGTTTTCAAGTTGCTTTTTGAAGGTAAAATCACTCTGGTGAGCTCTATTGGAGGTAAGGCACTTGAGTCATTCTGTTTACGTTTTCCGGTGTTTGCACAGTTCGAGGGAAGAGTTCGAATCCACCGTGTTAGGCTTTTTTTTTTTTTTTTTTTTCTTTTAATGTTTTGTAACTTTGCTATCGTCCACTTTTTAATATATTTTTCTGTTATAATATGCTGTTAAAATGAAAACAAATATTTTAAACCAGTAGGCTTCTTGTTGACAATGGATGTACTAGACCTGAATTGTGCGACCCGATTCAATATTGTTTGGCATGTCGGAACCTTCCCGTTTCTTACAATAACAAAATGTCGAAAAACTCGCTACTTTACAGTAGCGGATTCATTGTTTTTGAAGAGCTCTTACACCAGAAAAGCTCGATCTTCCGAAAATGCTTTATTCAGCAATGTGTGTTTCAGACAATTTATGTTTGATTCCACTTTTAACCAAGAACTTCAAGATGCTGTTCTTATTGCCATCTGTACATGTAGTCAACTTCAGTTAATTTGGGAATTCTTATTATAACTTGTAAATAAATTTTTTGTACACATAAGGACATGTAATATAAGGTTCATTCTTTTATCATATATAGACCATTCCTCATTATTAAGATTTTGACCGGCATGTTTGATTCAGATATGTACAGTGGCCCAAAATTATGTGCAGGGTGCATAGGGTATTTGAGGACATGTGATTGAGCACCTGCATTTATGTACACTAATATCTGTACTTTCATCTTTACAGAGCATCAATGGCAGACTCACCTAATGCAAGAAATGAAAAGACACTCAGTTATTGTTGCACTAAACATTTTTGAAAATCGCCAGGTTGTTTGTGAACAAAGTTTGGAAGGAGTTGGATGCCTTAAACAGACATGTCACCTGCAGCTGAGTGCGAAAAATCACGTACGGCGTTTGAACTTATGAGAACACAACAATTTGCACAATAGGTGCAAAACATTATCGATATGAACCCAGGAATGTTCATCAGAGCCATCGTCCAAGATCTCCTGGTGTTCAGGACACAATCCACACTACGGTGCATGAGGACCTTCGTTATAACTATTATGTGAATCTGCGAAAACACAAGGACCAAAAGGTGAACTGGCAAAGTGACAGATGATTATGTGCTGGTCTCTTGGATGTCCCAAGTTATGCACACCAAGTTTCCCTGCAGCTGATGGTTTTAAGAGTGTTGAGTAGTAAAGGACACGTCATGCCATCCCATTTCTTTCCACAGAGTCTTCGAGTGAATGTTGCTGGCTACCTTATAGTGCTGCAAACTTTTATGAAGCCCTGGATAGACCGTGTATGCAATGGCAGGCCATGTGGTTTTCAACAGGACTTTGCATGTGCATATAAAGCTGTGACATCACAAGAATGGATGGCAAGCTATCTGCATGATCACTTTACACCAATTTGTGGCCACCTAACTTGCCATATTTCAATCCACTGGACTATTATATGCAAGGCATTGTTGAATGGGAAGGTAATCGACATTCCCAGAATACCATTGGTTCCGTCAAGGCCAGGTAATGGGCGACGTTCTGACAGACCATTTAATTCAGGCATCAGTGCTTTGAGTCTCTCATTGAAGGCGTCATAGTGGCTGACTGTGGTTACATCGAATAAACCCGTTTTCCAACCCTTCGTGCATCTGTGCACTTATTTTGTATGAATAAAATACGTTGTTTGGCATATATGATGTTTTGTTCTACTATCTGCATTGTGTCCTCAAATATCTATGCACCATGTATACACTCTTGACTCGTCAATAACTCTTGGAATAATTTTAAATTAAATTTCTATTTCAGGGTAAGAGGGTAATTATCATGTCCATCGTACCATCGTGATTTCGGTTTGTGTCTGGATGAAACTCGACCGGACGATAGATAGGTCAAAGCACCTCTGTTGAATTTCCACCATGGTCCCCAGATCTAACGCCCCTCGACTTCTACCTATGGGAGTTTCAGAAGAAACTGCTACACCGATTGCTCTATGAGAAAACATAGCAATGCCGGGCACATTTACAAAATGTAGTTCATGCAGTAGTTCAGTGGCTTCAACGTGTTTGGATGCTGATGGTGGCACTTCAAATAACTACATTGAATCCAAAATTCAAGGCAGCTTCTCATGTCAGTTTTGTTTTTGTATAACTTATATTGAATACAGTAGTTAAAGGTAAACTCCACGAAAAAATCGACTGTATTTTTTTTGCATCATAACATTAATCCAGGTCAATCGAGTATACAGTATATCATTCAAAACTTTTCGATTTTTCTTAATATTTCATTAAGAAAAATGCCTTTGAAAATTGGCATGGGATCTTCCCATCCGTTCTGTAGAGAACGCGGCGGAACAAGGCATCATTTCCTGCCGTGAGAACCTCTGGGAATTTCTTTGCTGAGATTTTAGTCGCTTAGAACGATTCTACATATCGTAAAATTTTGCTAACCTGTTTTATGTCGGAATGCCTTCAATTTGTTCTCTGTTTGGATGTGGAAATAGACAGTCGGATAGAAATTTCACATTACATAGATTTCCACAATCAGAATGGATTGAAAGACAGTGGATCAGTTTTTGACAGCGAGGGAACTGGTATCCAATTCCAAATAGCATCGTGTGCTCATTTCGAAGCGTCTTGCTTTGTCTACGCCAATGATATCAATACAACTTCATTGATATCAGTGGTCTAAGCATCGGCCGTTTTAAATTCAGTATCAATTCAACAAGGAAATATGCTGAAACTAAATCGCGTATAAGGTGGAACTAGATGCTCTTTCAACTCTAAACGGGCCTGGCGTTCTTTAAGAACAACGACCGCAACAGCATGTGCTAAACGCCAAAGGAATGAAGTAGGCCTATCTGCTGTGTAGGACACACGCCGCCCTAATGTGCACACGCTGACGCGGCAAGTAGAAGATCCTGTTCACGGTTTAATGCATAGTATATCGCAGAAATTGCAGTAGCATTTAATTCTGCTAACAGCCCTTGTATATCGTTGTCACTGTTATCAAAATCGCAGTCATCACTATTGGTCTTGTTTCATATTCATAGTCCATTGCGATGCCCAACTGACAACTAACCGATAGCGTCCAATGTGTGATGTCACGAATTCGAAACTCCTTCGCACTTCTCGGCAACTTGTGACGTAACAGTTGCCAAAACATGGCGCCAGTGTCGATCGCAGGGAGAGGAAAAAAATGAAAGGTTTTTTTTTTTTTTTTTATTTTTATTTTTTATTTTATCAATGAAAATTTTTATACATGCTACATTGGTATCGAGGCCTTCATCTTTCATTTTAAACAAAGTTGTTTTGGGTGTGGAGTTTACCTTTAAGATTATAGAGTAATGTTTTTCATGTCAAGGTGTGTATACGTTTTTTTTTTTTTGGGGGGGGAGGCACTATTGAAAATAAGCTAGTATAAAACCTTGCAGTAGACATGTTGAATGAAGAAAATATAGACAAAGTAGAAAAACTCAAGTTATAGCGGCCATATGACTGTATTGGAGCATTTCCAAAATGGGTGTTGCCATTTGAAAGGGTTTTATGAGCTTAGTTGTCTGACAAGCAAAGAGATAACCATGGACGGGGTGCGGACAGCCAAGACAAGCCAATGAAGGCTAGTCTACTTGAATATGAATGTAAAAAAGTACGTGTGGCACAAATAGCAGATGACATTAATGCTAATGATTGCAGCAATGGGGCTGCATAGCCACAGGCCATCAGATTGCCTATATTAATGGTTACGGGAAAATTAGCTTTTGTATTTTGTTGGTTCATCTGGATTTGGTCATCCATCTTGCCAACTATGAAACTCGAATCAAGACAATTCAAATCCTATCTTTGCCAAGGACTTTGTTTCTCTCAGAAACGCGTAAAGATAATGGTCATGCGGAATTGTCACAGGGTTGTGTTAAAGGTTAGTTATGTGAAAGGGTGTAAGAAGGCGTAGATATTCGACATGACCAAAAACTAACTAACCAACCAACCAACCAACCCTTTTGGTACCATTCAGACTGATTGGTGTAGCCCATCATGGCAACAAGCATTCCATAAACGCCCCCTAACATTTGAGATAGAGGGTCTAAATATTTTAATATTAGATTTAAAATTCTTAATAGTGGAATTGCATTCCATCTACCATCCATTTGGAATAATAGAGACATGATTAATAAAAAAAAGGCGAATTTTCCTTAGTCATCGATGAATAGTGGGCTAGAATTATGGAGTGGAGAAATTAGTAACAGCACTTAATCTGGTGTATTTCCTGATTGAGACTTAAGGCAGGGCAGATTTTGCTCAGTTCTCCGATTTGGCTTGGTGATTGAGACCCCATCTTCAGCAATCTATTCTTGGAGTACTTTACTAAAGCAATTGCTGAATGGATTTTCTGTTAAGTTAGCACCCTTCAACTGGTTTTAACAACTTGTTCTCCTTTCCCCCTTTCATCATACATAGCTCAGAATATTATTCCATCTTATTCCCTCTTTTCCAAGATACCCAAACTCAAGAGGTGCGTCGCTCTTTGCTGAATAGTGGTCCCAATCTACCCCCCCCCCCCCAACCGGCCTAGTGTTTGGCATAATTTGTTTCTAGAGTAGCTTAGAGGAGTCGCCGAGTTTATGACCAAAGAGGGATGTACTTTCTTGCGAAGACGAACTATACTGTCACTAGATTAGATGGGGCAGCAGAGTTGTGATTAGAAAGGAGCGAAAGGGAAAAAGTTAATGTTCTAGTAGATCATTTTGGCAAGGCGTTGTACCAAGACAAAATAGGCTAGAGATGGCATCGCAAAGCGCATACTGAAAGATCATCATGGAGTACTTGAAAGATTTGCTCCAATTAGGTTCAAAGGTGGACCAAATGTATCACTATTCATGAGACTATTTTGAATAGTACTTGTAAAAATTTGAAGGCAGTGAAAGAATTCCAGGAATTTTCTTATCCTGCAGACAGAATTACCATTCAAATGTTGTAGTAAGCTTAGTATATCTGCTTGCAGTTGAAAAAGACCTCTCGGGTGAATGTTGAACATTTCGTGCAACGTCTCAATGGCGATTTTGTGTTCCATGAGTTCGTAGCACTTTGACAGATGTGCTGGTCATTTCTCTTTCTTTTGCAAGTTTCTATGATGTAGTTCGGATCAAGCGGCGCGACATTTACAGAGAGAATGGTTTCTGCATCATGATAACGCAGTGAACCATATATCGCTTGTTGTGCAGCAAATCCTTGTTGAGAAGAAAAGTACCTGTCATCGTACTTTTCAGATTTCCACGTTTTCCCAAAAGAGATCAGCATAAGCATTCTGATATGACCTACCATCAGGGCAGGGGCGGATTTACTTATAGTTTATAGCTGAGCTAAATAAGCTACTGCGTAGGGCCTCGCAGTCTTTGTTTAACATTGTAGGGGCTTCATATAGCTTAGGGTCTCATTAAGTCTAAATCCGCCCCTGCATCAGAGTGTATACCACAGTCCCTGGAACCTTTTGATAGTTCCTTGTTTGTCTGTAGTTGCGTATATCTAATGATTTTAATGCGCGAGTTATGACCTAATGGGCTTAATACATCCTTAAACTGTGTTCATCCAGAGTGTCTTGCTTCCAGTAGTAACCAATTGCGTTAATAATAACTTTGAAATGCAAAGCCATTATCCATGATTGGTACTTAATCATCTAGCATACAGATTAAGTTGGCAGAGGATTTGGTGACCCATGAAAGAAATTGGCACACAACGAAGCAAATATTTTACCAATGAAGTAATTTTTCTGGACAGGAGGCATTCATTTGAGGAACCGTTTCCTTTTTTCTCTTGATAGTTATCGCCTAATTAAGAGGTCGTACTCATTTCCTTTTTCATACCTGTGTTGGTTTTTTCCTAATTAATGGATAGTTGTGTCAATAACCTAAACTTTTGCTCCCGAGACAAAATTTTTCTCCCCGTTGCCAGAGGTGGAAGAAAAAATTATATATTTTGGCACGTGCTTTTCTCATAAGAGATTGATCATTTTCTCCCCTTCTGCGCTAAATTTTAAAAAAAAGATTTTTGAGTGGATATTTTTAAGTAGATTGATCAGATAATGTACGCCGCTGAGGAGAGTTGGCGAGTTCGATTGGCTTTTCGTCGATAACGCTGCCTCCACCCCCGAAGCCCTCAAAAACACCGGAAGTTTTCCCCGCTCGTCGGGAGCGACAGATAGTAGAGAAAGAAGTCATTTACATCGCGTTCTTTTCAATTTTTTCTCTCTCTCTCTCTCTCCCTCCCACTTTTCCTATGGCGCTGATAATGAACGAGACACGAAGCGAGCGAGAGAGAAATGAAAGGGAGCCACCAATGTCTGTGATTTGCCATCCATTTTTTGGCGGCTGTCTGTCGGGGGCGGGGCCTCCCTCGCGCGCATTTCTACCGTCCTCGTGTCGGACCTCGCCCTTTAATCCTCGCCACTGCAACGATCATTTCCCACAATTACGAGCCAACTGACTCAGCGTTGCGACCTCCTTGTCGCGGAACCCTCCTCTCTCTCTCTCCACCCCCATTTCGCGTTGCTTTTTGGTCGCGACCACCAAACCACCCTCGTCGACTGGAAAAAGTGTAACAGTTTAGAAACGACGACGACCGGATTTCGAGCGCCCGGGGGAGAGAAGCCAAGGGCCCGGATGTGACGTACGCGGCAGAAGCGGAGGGGACACCACCACGCCTACTGCCATTGTTCGACGGGTGCCAAACCCCTCGGTGCGCTTTTATCTACGAATATCTTTATCGAACTGTTTGATTTGCCTTCTTTTATATACTCTTCCCAAGAGAACAATTGCATTGATCGCGGAAAAATTCTGAAAAATCCAAGTCACGCGCATTTTCTCAATGATCTCGTTAACACTCATCCATTTGCTTAGGTATTCTGGCCGGTGTTAGGAGCTATGGAAGCAGGATTGCCAACTCTCCAGTAATCTGAAGCACCAGCCTAGCAGAAGTGATCACAATTAGAAATGCCCCACATGCGTGTTAACAGCCCATGTTAATAACCTTTGTAATATTTGCAGTAAAGTGGCGTTTGCTGGACAGAAAAAGACCATCACTGTAATTTTAATCTGGATAAACCTCTCCACGTTAGCACAATTAATGCGGTTCAGTTTTTCAAAATCATGGTCTTTCCTGTGGATTTTCTTACCTTGTGTGTAATTCCTTCTTATAAATAGCAGTAAGCTTCCACTCTTGATAGGTGTTTGTCCGTGCTTTTGATCCGGAGACTCCAAATTTAAAGACAAATCTCTTGGCTCCGTGTTTACAACCAAAATCTCCAGATTTCTAGACAACTTTCGGCCGGCGGTCATCGTTAGTTCCGGCGTATACTCTTGTAAGGTTCTATTGGCTATTTTACTCCAACAAGTGAATCGAACTTGTCCGCTCCCTATTCCATATTTGTCAATTGGTGAAAACAGATTTTGAAAATCTTTCATATTTTCGAGAAAATCCAATTACAGACGGACAGACAGACAAAGTTCCCTAGTGAAAGCATAAAGCACCTGCCGATAATTAAAAAGGTATTTGTAGAATTCAACAATAGTGCGATAAAGACAGAAAGCCTTAAAGAGTGTTTTGATTTTGCGAGGGATTAAATATGAGCATTTATCCCAGGATCCATTTCTGGCCAGCAATAATAGCATATTTTCTGCAGCAAAGCAGCGAAAATTGCATTAAAGTTTTAGGGGAATTCATTAAAAGAGCAAGGAAGCTGTGAGGTCGAGGCCAACGAGAAAGACAGGCCTCGAAGCGGAAAAGTCACCTGACCATCTGGGTCCGAACAATCTTTCATCTTTCATTGTCTCCATCTTGGATTTTAACAATCAATATTTTTTCGTTTGTTGGAAACAATGAAGGATTGATTGTTGCCCGGACCCCGATGATCATGTGATTTTTGAGTGCCTTGGCCTGTCTCTCGTTGGCCTCGTGCAGACTGAGAGTGAGGGCCAAACGCACTGAGAATAATTTCTTTGGATCTATTGGCTATTCCTGCTAACAACAATTATACTGAAGAGATTTTCTCAATTATGTGAAAGCTAAAATTTTTAGGAAATTTTACTTGCAAAGAACTTCATAGTTTTTGATGCAACTGGATCAGAAACATCTTTTACGAGGGAGATTCGGAAAGTAACAGAAATTTAAGTTCCATAAATTAATTTCAAACATTCAGTGCGAACCAAATTGTATTTTGGAAGCTTTATTTGTTGCTTAATTTGTTCATGCAGCGGTCCCAACGTGCAACCAATTTCTGTATGCCTTTGTCAAAAAATTCTTCGGCTGATTGCGAAGCCATTTTCAGACAGTTGTTTTCACATCGTATCGTACGCTTCTGCATTGACTGTCTTCGCTGTAGGAAGGAAATCACACATGCTTAGTGTCATGCCTATCCCAAACACCATTGCCATTACAAGACAATGTTTTGCCTATCTCAAGATACCATTCTACCTCACCAGGACTATTCGCGGCCTTGAATTTTTTCTCATCAGTAATGATGTGTGTTTCTACACCATGCTTTCTTATTTAGATTCAGACTGGTAATGGCAAATCCTGCAACACTCCCCCTTCCAGCCCGTACCTAGCACAAAGTGATTACCATCTGTTCGGTCCGCTAAAGAAGTTCCTTAGAAGTCATCTTTTACAGACTAACCATGAAATAAAAAGGACTGTCCGATGATGGCTTCTGGACATGGGTATAGAAGAAATTGGTTACACCTTGGGACCGCTCCAGAAACAAATGCGGCGATTATGTTGAAAAGTGGGGCAATAAATAAAGTTTCCAAAATACAAGTTGATTCGCTCTGAATTAATTTATGAAACGCGATTTCCGATTCTCCCCCGTATAATGTGCTATCGCGATAGTCTGACAACGAAAGATTGAACTGGGCGTGTCCATTTCATCTTTCATTGGGCAGAGTCACAGATTAAGGATAAACAGTTTAGTTAGTATAGTTTTACAAAAAAAAATTAGCTTGTACATTGTTTATCGTTAAATAAAATAACTTTCGAAACATTGTCATTCTCGGTTGGATTTTTTTTTTTAATTATTGTCTCTTCAGCTCTTTTTGGATCTCCGCGTTTCATATTGCGATGAGTTGGCACCCTGTATGGGACCCAAATGGAAACGGTGAAAGCAAACAGTAATGACCTTTTAGAATTCGAATACGGTGTTAGCAGGGCCGGATATGAGCCGATTGGACCCAATCGGGCCCCGCGCTTATTGTATTCTGTAAATAAAACTTTTAAAAATCTTAGAATGTTATATGAATCGTTGATTTCGAAGATTTTTTTTAATTATGAATTATAAAATTTACTTTTTGGTGGGGAGATTTCAAAGCATGAATAAAGATGGAATATGAAAGCATGCGTAGATTTAGAAATTGATCTGAAGTCTACTAAGGTTATACATACAGGGTCAAAATACATATGGCAGAGGACTATAAACTGAGTAATTTGAGATACGTAATCAATGGTCGGGAAATGCAAATTTCAGGCACCACGAGATCTTGAACGAGTAGTACTTGTGAGGAATGCGTTTTTTGTAAGCTGCTTTCGTTTTCAGAGCAAACAACAGTTGCTGTGTCGATGTTTGGTTACCCTAGATTGCAAAAGAGTATATATTCCCCTGTCATGTTTCCACTGTGACGTTTGTTTCTGTGTAGAGTTTATGGTTTGTTGTCGGAGATGGAGCAATACTTGTCTCGGGAACTTGCAGACATGCATTTTTTGTGTGGTGCACTAAGATGTAGGTCTGGAAAGCCGAAAAGTTTCCCAACAGGAAGACATTTCTCGTCATAGATAGGAACTTCCGAGAGACTTGAGTTACAGAGCTGGCCGAAATACACTCAAAAATCATGGGATAGCAGTGGAGTATTTTTCAAGTGGCAATAGCATTATGTACAAACAGGTTTAGTTACACTGTCATGAGAAAGGGGAGGTGTTCAGCGTGACAATGGCTACACGACGAGAGCTAACCGAGTTCGAACGTGGCCTGGTATGTGGAGCACAATGTATGGACCATTCAATATCGGAGGTGGCTCAAGAATGCAACATCCCACGGTCCACAGTTTCAAGAGTCTACCGAGAGTACCAACTTGACGGCATTACCTCCCACCATGGACAACGCAGTGGTCGACCACACCTTCTCAATGAACGGGACCAACGGCGAATGCGTAGGATGGTCACCGCTAACAGGCAACTGACGCTACGCCAGATGACATCACATTTTAACCAGGTTGTTACTAGAGCTGTATCGATGCGAACTGTGCAACGAAATCTGGTGTCCATGGGATATAGAAGCAGAGGATGCCCTTGCTACCAACAAGACATCGTCAGCAACGTCTCTTCTGGGCCCATGAACACACAGACTGTACACTTGACAACTGGAAACGTGTGACCTGGTCTGATGAGTCTCGATTCCAGCTGATATGAGCTGATGGTAGGGCTCGTGTGTGGCGCAAGCCGGTGGTGGTTCCGCAAAGGGCAATTGTGGGAAGCTCTCCAGTCGGAATGGTTGGCAATGTCTTCAGATGTCTTCCACCGACTTGTGGAATCAGTGCCACGTCGCGCTATGGCACTTCGCGGGGTTAGAGAGGTCCCACACGTTATTATGTGCTATCCCAAGACTTTTGGCTTGTGAGTGTACTAAACTAGCACACACCTTGAGGAGATGTGTTGGATCATGTGACAGAAGCACCATCAATAAACACCCATCAATTTGCCCATGAAATGCATGCTTCGAATACTTTGAACAATTTCTATAAATTGTAAATTGTATTACTCGTCCAAGATCTCGTGGCGTCTGAAATATGCCTTTCTGACCATTGCTTTCCTCCCTCAAAATACTCAGTTGCTTCAGGAGAGAAGAGATTTTCAAGACTGAAACTTAAAATTTTTGGTCAAGTGGATCTTCCATCTCCTGTTTCTTCATATTAAAGAAATTATCTAAAATCATCGAAGACCTAAGACAGACCTAATATCGTATTTAAACGAACGTACATTTCGATGGGAAAAAGTGTAAAAACATTTTTCTTCTGTTTTTACTAGCTAATGTTAGGTGTTTGTTGTAATCTGTTGTTGTGTTTACGTATTCGGCAAGACTTGAGTAGACTACTCAAGCGCTGGGCTTATTCGGTTTAATGCCAGCCCAAATCGAAAATCTTTTCAGAATGGCTATGTATGACATACATACGTAAGTCATGCCATTAATAAGGCGGGGGGGGGGGTGTCCCAGTCATCTATTCCAGTCTTCACTGGTCATGGGCTAAACAGTGAAGCTCAGAGACTTCTTGTGGATTCGTTGAAGTTTCCCTCTCTAGAGGGCGGTTCGAGTCAATCGACTGCTCTGTTTCAAGAAATGTGTGCAAAAGACTACATAACGCTATTCATAAAAATCAACAAAAAATATATTTTTTTAACAAAAAGAAGAGGAAGGAAACATTAGTAAGTTAACTTTTAAGTGAATTAATTTTTTTCAATAAAAATAATATAATTAAAACGAATCTAAAAAACCTCAAACATCTAAATTTTATTTAGGCCTAAAAGAAAATTCGTCCGCATCCAATGTTTTGGCGCCAACAAAGAACATTCCAAATCGAACGCATTATGCAAATTGGTTAATACAAACTAAAAATATGGAGTAGGAGGAGTCTCATTGCTTTTAGAAGCAGAAAATATACAAAGCATATGCAAATAAACAAACTCCATCGTTTCTAGCAGTTGTCGAACGATATCTTAAAACGTCAAAAAGGTGTTGACTCAGGTTTATTAAAAAAAAAAATCTCTCCATTTCATTGCAACACGAAATATCAAGCTCGATAAACATCACGAGCAATAATAATAATAAACAAATATTAAAAAAAAAAAATTCTACAAATTCCAAAATTTTAATTATCCAGACGGAACGAACTTCGTGGGAGGAGCGTTCAAGTCGTTTCATATTGGTGGGCAAAACATTGGAGAGGGAGAGAGAAAGAGAGAAGAGAGATGGCGCCTTCCTTCCTTTCTCTTTTCTTTTCTTTTTCCCTTTGGTTCGTCCATGCATCCATCCTCCAAGCAAAAGCAAGAGAAGGAGGGTCGTCGGCAGCACGCAATTCGCCAAGGGGTCGACGCGATGTTGGGCCTAATATCCGTGAGCAGGAGGCGTGGCGACATTGGGGGATTGTCCCGACGGTCACGAACCGTCTCCGGACTCGTAGTTAGTAAGCGCAGAAATTACTACTTTTCCCTACGACCCAGCGTCTGAGAAAAACCGTCCCAAACACAAGGCGGTCGGGGCCCCCCAAACCCAACTCTTTTGAAAATATTTTATTCCGATTGCGGCATAAAAGCCGAGAGACAACCGTCCCACCGACAAGAACAAACGACTCCAAAAGATTTTTTTTTTTCGCTTCCCTACGTTCCTTAACAACAGGTTTCTTGGGTTCTAAGGTTTTATTGGACAGTTCGTTGCTTCTATTTTTATTTTTGTCAAGGAGAGAGTTTATATTTCTAATATCCATCCACTCCCTGTGTAAGCACTAAGAACCACCAGGTTACTACTTCCAACAATGAAGTTCACCTGCAGTAGCTTATACTTGCGCTTTATAGGTTGTCCTAAAGTCACTTCACTTGATATATAGGTCGGATTTCAAATTAATATCTCAACTATATATTGCATATAAAATCAATCTCGTTTTCTGCGTATTCGTTTATATGCGGTTTCAAAGTACAGGGTAGGCATAACTTATTGGTACCATAAGAAACGTTCTTAACATTATAACTAGAAAAGCTATCTCTATCCGCTTTGCAATAATGAAAACAGAAACTCTCGGAGTTTTTATATCAGTCATAGTCATATTACCACAAATTAGTCCACCTCGATATAATCTCCTTTTATGGCCTGTAAATTTTACAGGTAGTACTCAGTCTCTCTTTAAATGTTATTGAGCACCTCCTGGGTGATGGATGATATGGCTTTAAACCTAGATGATTCGCCGGCGCAGATCAGGCATATCGTTTACTTCTTGGCAATTTACCTAATCCTTATCATCATCATCACAGTCAACCATTTGCAATCCACTGCTGGAAGAAGGTTTTCTCTAAACGCTTCCATTCTTCTCTGTTTGAAGCTTTGGATTTCCAGTTGAGCCAGCCACCTTCCTTATTTCGTCGATCCACCTTGCATGGGGTCGTCCTCTTGGGCGTTTAAGGTCTCGAGGGTACTAATCCAGAATGACTGTGGTCCATCTTATATCTTGTCTTCTAGCGATGTGACCAGCAATTGCCATTTAGAATGTTTGATCCGTTCGATGACGTCAATCACCTTCGTTTGGCTTCTTATCCAGCTGTTGCATTTTCGATCTCTTCTTGTAATTCCCAACATAATCTTTCCATGCTTCTCTGTGTTGTCTGTAGTCGTTGTGTTGTCCTCCTTGATAAAGTCCATGCTTCAGCTCCATAGGTGAGTGCTGGTAAAACACACTGTTTGAAAACTTTTCATTTCAAGCTAAGTGGCATGCTGAACTTCAAGATAATGTTATTTTTGCCAAAAGCACTCCATGCTGTTCTAATTCGTCTGTTAACTTTATTCAGAATGTTGCCATCCATAGTGATTTCTTGTCCCAGGTAAATGTAGCTCTGTATTTCTTCAATCACGATGGTGCCTGCCATGACCTTCTGTTTTGGAGCAAATTCATTGAATATAACTTTTGTCTTCTGTGTGTTCAGTTTCAGTCCTACATGCAGGCTAGTCTCTGCTAGATCTTGTAACATTTTCTCCAATTCAGAAGGACTACTACTGGTGATAACGATGTCATCGGCAAAACGGTGGTGGTTAAGGAATTCACCGTTTATTTTAAGTCCTTTTTTTGTTCAGTTCAGTTCTTTGAAGAGTTCCTCTAAAACTGCTATGAAGAGTTTTGGTGAGATGGTGTCTCCTTGTCTTACTCCTTTTCCAAGGTTAAACCTTGCTTTTCCTTTATCCAAACGAATGGTAGCAGTCGCTTTACTAAATATCTTCTGGAGAATGTTAATATAGCTTCCGGATATTCCCGTTCTTTCCAGAGCTTTCACTACAGCATGCGTGAACATTGAGTCGAAGGCTTTCTATAACGTAACTATCAGTGGGGTAAAGTGTGGGACTTAAATTGAGGTAGCAAAGTTGGCATTTGAAGAATTAGTTTTATTGAAATTCTCAAAATAACCAAAATATTCAAATTAATAAAATACAAATAATCCTTAGATGCTTCTGCGCGATACTAAGTGATTACAATAACTGCATAAAACAATTAAAATTAAGTTGAATATTAAACAGAATTTCTCATAGGACTTCCAAAGTTTTAAAGAAATGGAATTATACAATAACAGGGACTTAACAACTGTTCTCATCTAAGAATTATTGAACTAGAAATTTAACATTAATTGAAATTCAACATGTGAGGCCTATTAATAACGTCCTGGCTACGGCACTGCATAACCATAGCACACACATTGTTTTCCGCTCGAAATTCGCCATTCTGGTTATGATACAACATCGCGTCGCATGCTGGGATCAGTCACGTTTATGGAAACGCAATGGCGTAGCTAGCTTTTTAGCGCCAGTGTTCAATTTTTCATTTTTAGCTTTTTAGCGCCCCTAATTCGTTGCGCCCGTATACTTTGCACACCTTGGCCGCCCTTAGCTACGCCTGCGTGGAAACGGCTGATAATTTTGAGAGTTTCTGTTTTCATTGTTACAAACCGTGTAGAGATTGTTTTTTTAGTTATAACATTATGAACGTTTTTATGGTACCAATAATTTATGTTCACCCTGTTTAAATGACACGTACAGTCATGTTCAATATCGAAAAGAAGTGTAGAGATCTAGCGATGTTTTTTTCAGCGGTCTTTATTATAGTAGGTTCTATTCTTTTTTATTCACTTTCCATCAATCTGTTACATCTTCCTGAAACAGCCAATGGAACATACAGTATTTTTATTAGCTGATTAGGGGCGATATTCAAAAACATTACTACAGAACGCCTCAAAACAGCCTCAAATTTATCTGTCAAATCGAGAGCACGTTCCAGCCATATATTGAATTTATGAATACACTGCCTGGCCAAAAAAATATTAATATATAAAATCGCGCAGTTTAACATTAAGTTGGTCCACCTTTCGCAGTGATGAGGCACGTATTCAGCGTAGATGGATTCAATAGGATCGTAGCTCTTCTCTACGTCTATTTTTGTCCAGTGGTTCAGTAATTCTTAGCCCAGATCCTGTGGTGATGCGGGAAGAATGGAACCTCTTCTTTATGCCTCTCTCCAATACATCCCAAAGATTTTAGTATAGGATTACGATTAGGACTCTGAGAGGAGCAGCTGACGTGTTGCAATGACAACATGAGACCAGAACCAATTACAATTAGAGCTAGGTGAATCCTGGCTTTGTCGTTCTGGAATATTCCAGTGCCACCAGGAAGAAGTCGTTTATGGATGGAATGACCTGGTCATCCAGCATATTCAGATACGCGACTTATTCATTCTGTTGCTGCTTAATTTTTCAGAATCTAGACCAGACCAACAGAAGCAACCCTATTTCACACGGCTTCCAGATTTGGACAGTAAGTACCACGCATGACAGGAAACTAACTAACCTAACCTAATACAACAATTCTGGAAAATTTTTGACTAACCTTTGTATATGCTCTTCATCTCAGAAAGTTTTTTTTTCATGTTCTTAAAACATGTGCCCCTTTACGTTGCTCGGAGAACTTTCAAATGATATTCAATTACTCGCCAAGTATTTGCCAGCATTTTCCTCTTACCGATATTATCGCATTGGTTAGCCTCACCGTAACGTGTAAATATCGTAGAAAACATTTTAATATATCCCCGCAGGAAAAAATCTAAGGGAGTAATGTCCGGAGAACGTGGTGGCCATGGTGTAGGATCATCCCTTCCAAACAAGTAGTGAGAAACGCTAAAATTCCTTCAAAAAATGCACGTACAAATAATGCCCAATGTAGCGGCGAACCATCCTGTTGGAAAATTACCCATGGCTGGTACTCTTCTAATTGAGATGCTACATAGCTTTCCAAGATGTCCAATTCGATATGGGCTGATGTTGGCGCCACCTATAACGCTTTGCCACTCGTTAAAAAAACTTCTGATCACCATGTAAACTACGAAGATGGAATCGGATTTATACATCAAAATTTTCATTGTTAAGTGGTAAAGTGTGTATCTATTAGAAGCTTATAGACCATGTCCAATATTCAAAAAAATTTACAAAAACGACAAATGGAATAATTTAACAGCAGTTTAATACGTGTAAAAATTCTTCTTCTTAAATAATAATTACAAGACATAAATTTAAATTTACGCATTTACAACTAGGGGGTAAAAGTTTTTTGTTTTGTTGTTTTTTTTTTTCCCAGGATAAAATTCCTTTTTAACCTCCTTCCCGTATAATATACGGGAAAAGGATTAAAAAATTATTTAATATTTTTTTACCATTATTACATCACTTCTATCTTTATTATTACCTTTAATAATAATAATAATAATAATAATAATAATATTTATATATTTATATATAATCTTATATTTAAAACGCAACATTATATACAAAATAAATCAACGTCCACAAGGTCGTCGTGAAAGAAGACGGAAGCGCTCACTTCGTCGCCACAATGTCGTCTAGCTAAATAGAATTTTATTTTTTTTAACATTAAAAAAAAACTAAAGAAACTATAAACCAACGGCTAAGGTAACAGCAACACTTTAACCAACAACACGAATATTTTGTATCCGATTTTAGGGAGGTCATGCGAGCTGCCTTTTGCAAATCGAACTCCTCATTTTTTTCGCCATGGGTGTCCGTTTGCAGGATGTTTTCCTAGAAGATTGGCAATGGCAACCAATTTCTTCAACAACGAATGAAAAAAAAAGAGGTATTAATGATAAAAAAAAGTTTCTCTTCCAAGACACAAGAGAACGACTCACTTTACAACAACCAAAGACTCCCAAGAATTCCCCTCTCTCCATGTTGCTGGGCAACTCCGCACCCACGCCAGCAATTTCTTAGCCGTAATTAATAATAATAACCTCCACTGGAGATAATTACCGAGAGAGAGATGAATATATTCTCTTACACCTTTCAAAATCACTAGAAATCACAAAGAAAAGCAACCAACTGAAAAAACGCTTTTATATCTCCTGTGGTTAAACTGCGCCACAATTAACTAGTTCCTTAATGTAAAGAAAAAAAAAATGAAAAATTTACAAGCCAATTAGAGTGTAAAAATAATTGTTTAATAAAACTAGCAATTAGTTCCTTTGGGAGAAGATAAATTATTCTTTTATTGGAGAAACTTATTTCAAGGAAGTGCGAAACGAATACAGTCTTTTGGATTCTATGAACTGATAGTATGGAAAGACCGAGATGAAACTTAATATGAAATTCGATCAGAATCTGATCAACTCTTCAAAAGACTTATTGAATTTTATTATTCTTGAAGATTAAATAGTCTTCCTTTCTCTGGAAAACGAAAAAACTTTGTTTTTTTTAAGCCTGGAATCCGTGCCATAAAGGAGACTCGAACGTTCAGCTCTCTCATAGAAAAAAATTATACAGTGGAATTGCTAATTATAATCGCGATAATATTTATCAATCAGCTATTGTTATCAGAATCAGTTGGACCCATAACACTTTGATTATAATCAAAATATGGCTATCAAAATCTTATAAGTATTCACTGGGGACTGTGTACAGAGAAAGGGAAACTTGGCACAGTTTGAGTAGACCGAAGTTCAACTTTCCAAAAGTTCATTGATGCCGTTGTATACCAACGATTCTCAGCTGCATTTCTTTGGCGAGACACCAACTTCTTTAATATCAATGATACAAAAAGTTCATAACTAGAAACATAAATTCATTTTTCTCTATTGCCTCTTATATACGGAAAGAATATACATTGAAATCATAAGGGAGCACTGTCCTCACATACCAAAAGAATTTGAATAGTGAGCAGCAGATTGCGCTATTTTCTAAGGAAATTCCTTTCTATCGCACATGACTGAGCTCAACAACACAGAAGAAACTGTGGGCTATGGTCGGCTACCAAATTTGGTACTTTCCATGCTATTTCGTACTTCTGGTAGAAGTTTTTATGTTTGATACTCTTCTTTAATTTTACAAGTTTTAATAAATTCTCAATAAACCATGAAATTATTTTTAAAGAAACCGATAATTTTTCACACAAGTAAGTTGGGTCCATGTTGCACAAATAAAGAGAAAGGTTCTATACTGCGACCCATGCTAAAAACTCCCTGTCTGCCATTTGTTGGTATACATTTTTACTAGGTTTCCCTGACAACCCAAAACACAAATTCTATATAAACACCAACAAAAAACAAACCTTTAACGTTTTATGAAGAAAAAGGTTAAGAAAAATAATTTGGACATTTAAAAGGACCCCCAAAAACCTTCCCTTCTTTCCCATGGTTGCCTTATAGTGCCTCCTTTTATTTTACTCACTATAGCTACGTGCCCGAGCCTGATCGCACTTCAGCAGTTTAAAAGGTGAATTTTTGGTTGTGGAAAGACAAAGTTTTGACTAGCTCATTATTATGTTTTATTAAAAATGTACTTAGAGAACAGTGAAAAAAGTTGAAAATTAAATTTCTTTATAAAGGCTGCAGAAGAACTCTTTGTTTATCGTGACTTGTAATTAGCTTCAACCAAGGGCAGATAGTGAGTTGTTAGCATGGGCCGCAGTATACTTGGCAACAGATGCGTTTCGGTCTTAGACCATCCTCAGACAAAATACAGTAAGGTAAGTAACTTACCAGCTTATATACCAAACAAGATCAGTGCAATAAAATGTTATTTTATTTTTATCAATTTGTATTCTTTCCCCTCTTATTTGCACTTTTCTTATTGGTCTCCCTGCCCTCATTTGGTGGTAAACCCTTTTCCTGATTGGGCAATTCAATACACGCAAGGCGAGGAGGAATCTCTTTAGTATAAAAGCTGCCCTGTTACTAGCCTTACGATATGGTCTGACTTAGGATGGTCTAAAACCAAAACGGCTTTGAAGGGTCTACACGAAAAATTTGATAGTTTTATTGAAAACTTGTTTGGCAGCCGGTTAAAAACTGTTGGGCCCAATTGGAAACAATATAACAACTATTGCTGACTTCTACGATAGGATGTTAGGTGTATCTCAATATATAGTTGTGTGTACTTGATAAGATTACTCTAGCGCAAGTGGGAGAGATTGGTCTAATTGGCTTTACTGTGCACAATATTTCGTGGAGCATTCTTGGGAGAAAATATAACATTCGTGAATGGGTCAACAAAACATTCGTATAATGTTGCTTTTACCTATAAAAAGTTAAAATTTTTCTTATTTTTTTTTAAATAAAGAAACATTAAAATAAACAGCTATTTTCTATTATCCCCTACTCATTCCTAACTTCATTCACGACGACGTAGACATTGCCTAAAAATACTGATTTGTAAATTCTCTTTTTTTTTTTTTAATTTTTTGTCATTTTTTTTTCTTAAATATTTTTTTTAAAATTGTAACACCCTCTTAGAAATTTAGTGGCATCGATAAATAAATAAAATAAAAATTCCTTCTTCATCGTTTACAATGTTCAGTAAAAGGTTGTCTTTTCTTATTAAAACGTTTGACAAAAAACAATTCTTAACAACAGAGAGTGAAGAAAGTTATTCTATAACGACACTTAAAAAAGAAAGTCTTTTTAAACCGAAAATACATCAAAAATAAAACTATTCATATTAAGCAAATGAGATCGCCAAGTATTGTTTTTGTATTTTTAGATGAAGAGTTACTCAACTGGATTCACAAAATTTGCCACAATTCCACTCACCCCTAAAACGAAAAAGCTTTTCATTAAATACACTAGTTAGAGGTCTTTTTTAACAACAAGAAAAAATAATAATAAAAAAAAAAAACATTTCACGATCATTTAATGACGTAGTACAGAATGATTCTAAAGTCCTGCAACCTATTTTATCCTCCATACCATTTTGAAATTCGCGCTGTAGAAACTTCATTTTATGCATAACAGATGACGTTGTCTTTTACACAGTCACTTGCCACACTTAAACGTGAAGCTTAGCGAATACAATAATAGGTGATCTTTAGGGAAACCGTGCACTACACTGTTAACAACACTATACTCTGGTCCCGCCAAGCATGAAATAAAATCGAAATGCGCATTCCTTAGTTTTACCATTTCGCTCCAGTTCACAATAAGAAACAAATAAAACCTTTTTGTTTCTTATTTTATATTTGTAACATGTTCTGATACATTTTAAAAACATAATTGATTGATAGTGTTATTTCGATCATTTTTATCAATATCTCTCGAAATTGAATCCTAAATCGTAGAGATTGCTAATTCGATGACATCAGCGCCATCTCTTGACGAGATATATAAACAATACATAAAATTTAAATTTAAAAAATCCTTATGCGTGCGTATGTATTCTTTACTGAAAATGTTATGCATTTTTCTCCATTAGTGGGACGTTTCAAACACATACAATCAAGCAGACGCCTTAGAATACAATCGAATCCCCATTATTACGAAAAATAATTCTTCGTATTATCCAGTTTTTGTATGAATCAAGAGTAAAAATTTTCATCATTCGTTTATTTCAGAAAAGACATGTAATTGCTCATTGAGGTTTTGTTTGGTTATTATCAGAATTCGCGGGTATCTAATTTGCCGTGCTTCGTTATTCATTTATATAAATTCGCGGCATAGGAACCAAAATAAAACATTTCTTTCACCTATTTTTTCTTATTACAATAAACATCTAAAATAATAAACATCATTTTTTCTTATTATCCGAACTTTGATAAAAAAAAATCGTATTAAACGATCAATTTAATATAGAAATATTATAGATGGGGATGGGACCAGAGAAGAATTCGTATTAAGCGGTATTAACATGCTTCGTAGTAACGGGGTTCGAATGTAGTTTCAGCTTTTCAGTTTCCCTTCCAACGCGGATTGACACAGCATGAGCACTTCATTTTTATTTCATAGATAGCGGCGCCAGACTATAGTTCACCTAGTCTAACGATAACTACCTAAAAGCGCAAACAAAGGCCGCACTGCAAATAAACGCCGCACCAATTCAACACTGAAGGTAATAAGCGCCGCGGTAATTATCGAAATTTTTGATGCCGCCACCAAGTTGATTTCAATGTTCAAAATATCGCGAAATTGTGACTGACGAAAGTGATGGGGATTCAGATTTTGGCAAAGAATTGCAAATAATTCAAGATTGTATCATTTGTTCAGTAATCAGTGTACATTATTTTAAAATTTTGCGAATTATTTTTTTTTCACCACTTCGTTTTTCTACCTATAGAAAGAATTAAGCGCCGCACTAAGTTTGCTCCGAATTGAATAACCGCCGCGGCGCTTGTTTGCGCTTTTACGGTGTACCCTTCGTCCCACTAAAAGAATGAACTAAAATCGAAATGCCCATGCGATAGTTTTACCGCTTGACCGTGTCGCTCCAATTCACTATATGAAATAACCCCTTTCTCTTCGGATCTCTTGCTAAATTTGTCATATGTTCTGATTCATTTTGAAAATATCTCTTGATACTGTTTTTTGATTATTTCGGGAACTGAATGCAAAATTGTTGTGAATTTTCCCATTAGTTGGAGGTTTCGAATACAAGCAACCAAGCAGAGGCCTTAGAATAGTTTCAGTTTCTTTTTCGAGCGGATTGATACCAGCTTCAGCATGCGCGCTTCGTTTATGGATCAGATAGTGGGACCAGGCTATAGATTTCATTATGTCGTCTTATACGAAAAATAACAGTTCGAAGACCATCAACGCGTTAAAGGATAACATCATCCCTATATATTGGAACGCGCATTCTCAGTTTCAACAACACTTACGATGTAATGCATACAATGAAATGATATACAGCGCCAATTCTTTGTTCAAGAGATGTAAGAGGAAATTTAGTTTGCAGAACTTTGGAATCACTATATAATAATAATAATAATAATAATAATAATAATAATAATAATAATAATTACGTATAATAAAGTCTTTTCTTGGCCCAGTATTGAAAGAAATGTCCGTGATTTTGTTATATTATGAAATGCATACATAAAATAAAACTAAAAATTTCATAAGGGCGACGATATGTTTGATTATGAAAACATAGAAACAAAGAAAGAATTTTTCTTCTCAAATGTCTGATTCCTCGTATACATAGCTACTTGTGTCTTTAAGGGAACGAACCCAAGGAAAAAGTTGGCTAAGCTCTCTCATTATCATGGCTACATTTCTTTCAATAAGGAGAAGCTAAAAGTTAAGTAATAATTAATTAATCAATTAAAACGACTCATTTATTTCCCTTTCTTTTTTAGACCTAAGAGAACCTTTCTTTCAGTGAAAGTCTTTGATGACAATACACAACCACTCAAACGTACTTCACCATTCTCTGACTCAACCAAAGTCTAGCTATGGCCCGTAAATGCTTGCTTTGTAAATTTGTAATTAACAGCTTGGTTTGGCCATATTGAACAAAGTCATTTGGCTATTAGCCTTGTTCGCATGCATTTTCTCTTCAGTTCAGGTTCACCGTCCACACTGTCCCTAGTGAGACCTTCGTCGACAGTGTCCTTCGGCCTTTCCCTGTGGGCGAAGTTGAGCGGCGACGTCAGCCTCGGCAGCGACGACGACGATTCACCTCCGACGACGGCAAAGTTCCTGACGGCCGGCAACGCCGACGGCGCCCTAGGCTCGCTCTGCCGACTGTCTTCGCTCTCCATGTCGGCCAGATCGAGAGCGTCCGAGTCCGGAAAGTCGGAAATGTCGGACGAGTCGTCCAACCCGTTCGACTGGTCCGAGCTCGACTCCAAGCCGCCGCTGCGCCGGAAAGTTGCGTCCATTCCTCCGACTGAGGTGGTCGCCGCTGACGACGAAGCGAGCCTCGGCTCCTCCAGACCGGAATAAGCGGCGATGTCCGGAACGTGATCTTCGCCCACCACACTCAATTTGGCCATCAACTCCGCCTGCGCCAATTTTGGAGCCACCAGGCGCGTTATGACCGAATCGACGCGTTTCGCTGAATTGTTGTTATGCTGACGAAACAACCGAGAACTGCTATTATGTTGCTGCTGCTGCTGCTGCTGCTTCATGCGACCAAGGAGATCTCTTCCGGAAAAGCTACCCATGTTGTCTTCGAGCTTTCGTACGCCCAGCCTTTCACCGGATAGACACGACGATGACGTTGTGCTCGTGTTGGCAGTCGTGACGACGGTTGTGCTAGAGTTCGTCGTAGTAGTCGCCGTGGTCGTCGTCGTTGCCGATGTCCTCGCCGGAAACGGAAGTGGAATGGGGATCGGAATAGGTATCGGTATCGGGAGAACGACAGGATAAGGAATCAGCATGGCCACGGGAGGAAGGAGAGACGACAGAAGCGGGTTTAAAACGGGGGGTGTCTGTCCAGTACTACCTTGCGTCGACCCCGGCTGCCCTCCTCCGAGCGGAAGGCCCATTCCCGGCGGAAAGAGAAACGGATGCTGCCCTGGCCTCATGTTGGCGGCCGGTGGGAGACGCATGAGATCAGGATGCTGTGCCAGAAACGGATACGGTGGCAAGAACGGAGGCACAAACGGTGGTCTGGGAATGTCTCCTCCCGGATTCATCATGCCCGAATGGGGATGAGCGTTAGCGGCCATGGCGGCAGCAGCTGCGAGCATTTGAGGAGGTATCGCCGTATGGGGTGATATCGATGGCGGGCCAGCGCCGACGTTTCCCGGGACAGGAGACGTCAACACACGCATGGGCAAATTAGGAGATGGCTGTCCGCTGCCCAAGCACGAAGACGATTGGCCCTGACCACAAGCGCTTCCGCCGTTGGTACTGCTTCCGCTGCTCTTTGGTGACGTCAGAGGAGTACCGGTGTCGGTGATGTCGATTTGACTGCTCGTCGGCAAAGAAACGACCACAGAAGAGGACGAAGATTTCATCAAGCTCCTGTGCCGTCGGTGTTTCTCCCGATCCCTCAGACGGCTGTTGTGTCGGTAAAATCCTCCTTCTCTGTGGCTCAGTTTGGGGCCCACTTTAACGGAGGCGATGGAGCCACCACTGCTGATAGTGGTGGTCGTCGTGGGCACTGACGAACCGGCGTCTTCCATTTTGGGCGTGCTTCCCGAGTGCTGCGGAGTCGAAACGGGAGGATTTGGGGTTTCTCCCTTGCCATCGTGGCCATTGATCCCAGACGGCGTGCTCGTGTCGTGGCTGCTGTGACAGTCGCGCAGCCACAGATCAGGTGTGATCAACGTGACGCCGGACGACCCGGCCCCACCGGCAGCGGCGGCCAGTTTGGCCGCGTCCTGCAAGTGCGGGTGCATCTGCAAATGGGCCTGAGTCTCCCTACAGAATATGTTCATCTTGTACTGGTTGAGACACTTGTCGCTGCAAAA
This sequence comes from Rhysida immarginata, assembly GCA_023313115.1. Lineage (NCBI taxonomy): Eukaryota > Metazoa > Arthropoda > Chilopoda > Scolopendromorpha > Scolopendridae > Rhysida > Rhysida immarginata. The sequence continues at coordinate 415,239 of JAHWFO010009918.1, read as the reverse complement.
CTGCAACTGCTGCTCGCCGTCTTGGAAGTCGACGTAGTTGACTGTGTGTCGGATGTGTTTGCACCAGTCGCACACTTTGTTCTTCTTGAAGGAGGCGCGTCGACACTGCGTGAAACAAATCTCGCTACAAAAGGCCTTCTGACCGGTGGCCGTCTTCAACGTGAACAGCTTCATCCCTACTTTCTGGCACCATGCGCACACTATATATCCAGAAGGTAAATTGGGAGGATCTGCAAAAGAAAGAAAGAAGCGCCATTTAATAACAATATACAAAAAACTTTACCAAATTCACTCTCTCGCATTCACACATACTCAATGCACACATTTCCCAGGATTCAAAATAGAACATGTCATTCAAAACAATCACAACAAATTGTTCATCAGGTATAAAGATCTGGCCTCATGTTATTTATTGTAATTGAAAGGATAGTTTCGTAGCTGCAATGGTGTGCCACTCCTCATTTAGACAGGCTGCCAACTCGTACCAGCAAGAGATTGACGCGCTAACTCATCTCACCGAATGTTCTATTGGGTCGAGGTCGGGATACTGAAGGCCATTCGAATTCTTCCAGGCCTACTTTATCGAACCATCCAGACACATATTTGATTTCTGGATTGCAACATTCTGTCATGTCGACAAACAAATGAGCCCTTGGCAGAATTGTAATTTGAGGCAGCGCGGAAATGTCTAGAATGTCCAGGCAAACCTCGGAATCAATAATTTTCTTTACACGAACCAAAAGGCCCAGGCCATTCCAACCATTCCAAGTGGCTCCATCTGCGCGACAAATGCAATCACGCAGCAACGGCCTTGGGCCACACACATAGAAGTTTCATTCAGTTTCGCCGAGTTCTGACTTGTGGGCGTTCATTCGCGTAAAGTGCGTTTGCGTGCTCTTGTCATCGTGTGAGGCCAGAATTGTTGGACTGTGGAAAGGCATGACATTGCACCGTCTCACAAGTCCATCATTGTGCAGGAATTTTTGACGAGGAGGCAGGTTGTGAACATGGACCACCCCTCGTACCCATCTGATTACAAATTTATAACATTGTGCAACAGCCACCATTTTCCACTGTCCAACAATTCTGGCCTCACACGATGACAAGGGCGCACAGGAACTTTACGCGAATGAACGCCCAGAAGCCAAAACTCGTCGAAACTGCAAGTGTGTGGCCCAAGGTGGTTGCTGCGTGATTCCATTTGTCGCGCAGAGATGGCACCACTTGTACAGTAATACGGGCGGTAGTCCTGTAACTTGTTGAATACACCGTGTATAGTTCAGTTGCGACAGCTTTGTACCACCTTAACCTTCATTCAGCATTGATCATTGTGATTTGTAGTTTGGTTAATTTTTTATTTTTTTTATTTATGAATTGGATCCAAAACGTCCATCCAGGGCCTGTATGGCCAGAGGCTGTATGACGAGTTGGGATGGATCACTTAATGAGCCTTCCCAACGGTGTGCGTCACTGCAATTCAAATGTGTTAGAAACCTCAGCCAACTTGACCTTGAGTGACTCTTTCTCGCCCATTTTCTCAAAATCTTTCAAGGGGAAGAGTGTAATTAAAAATTGTTTTTAGACTAATGTGGTGTTGCTCTACAGGGTAGCAATTGGAAATTTTTCTCTATCTTTAATAGTTTTCGAGTTAGCAAATGGATGACCTTAAATTTGGGGGGTCAAAGTCAAATTTGAGTGCGGCAATGAATTCCCCCCCCCCCTACTACTTATAAACCACACTCATCAGATCTCGCCTACCAGATCTCGCCTGCCATGTTACCAGACTTTTTGGACACCCTGTATATTATCTAGGTATTCTAAAGGGTGTTCTCGAATAACGTGTACAAACTGGGGGGGGGGGGTGATAGAGAGATCAAATCTAAGCAACATTTCCCTCTTTCATTTTTTTCTCTGGGGCATTGTTTTTGAGATAAAAAATGTTGGACGTCGCGTAGACGTAATATGCCACTCAACCCGTGCTTCTGGAACACGTCAAAATCATGGTCAATCATGTAATAAAAAGAACAAAAACACATTGCATACAATACAATAATAGGACTTGTTTTTCACGAAACATGCAAATGTTTTACAATAAGTGTTCCAAATGACTCCCTCTGGCATGAATGCATGCTTCACAACGTCGCCGCATGGACTGACGTACACATTCAAAAGTTCCTGGTTCTTCGCGAACTTGGTCCGCAGCTACGGCGATTCTGGCTATCAGCTCTTCATCGGATCCCACTGGTGTCTCGTATACCAATGTCCCCACAGAAAGAAATCCAGAAATTTAGAAACCAATATAAATTCGAAAAAATTTTCTAAAAAAAAAGTTATGTTTATATGGTTTCTTTAAAGTTCTGAAGAGCAAGCTGCGTACTTCAGATTATTTTATAAGCTCCACTGTCATGAGTCACATCCGGCATTCGTTTATAGCATTAGAGTAATGGACTCGTAAGCCGGATTACTTAATTAATAGATTATTATTATTATTATTATTATTATTATTATTATTATTATTATATACAGTTTTCTTCCTTTTATTCACTTAAAAACTAAGTATATAAAAGTACGTATGTTTAATAAAAACCACGCACCACCCTTTTGTTGTGCATATACTTCAACCAGTCTGAGCAGCCTCGTGATGATAATAATAATAACGGCGCTAATAAAGCAGAGATCGTGGCAGGCACACCGAACCCAGAAAACGGATCTCCCGACCAAATAAATCTGCGCATAGCGTGCTTTCGGGATATCCATCGTCGGGGTCTCGGGGGCTCCCTTCCTTCTCCGTCTCCTCCTTCCTTCGGTGTTCCTGATCGTTTATGCCGATCACACGGAGTGGTTTAACATAAGGAAGGGATGGCGCGGTTATCATCCGTCGTCCTCATCGTCGCTGAACCCCACCACCCTTCAACAACGAGAACAACCTATTCCTCCAACTGGTTCCAGCGTCGGGTTCTCCCTCCATCCAATGCTGCAAAAGAGTGAAGGAAGGAAAGAAGGAAGAGTCGCAAGCAAGGGCAGCTCGAGGGTGAAAAGTTTAGCAAAGCGCAGCTCCTGATCAAACACGGCTTCTCTGTTATTATTTAATAACGTTTTGGGCAGCCTCCAATTACAAAGAGGGGGAAGCTTGATTTACGAGGTTCGGTTTCGAACTGTTCATTCGATCGGCAACCCCCGATGGAATCGAAAAAGTGTGAAAGACAAGAGCGCAAAAATATACTTTACAAGGCTTTCACGCCAATCTTCGACACGCAACCAGCAACGGAGCGCAGCTTTTGCTCAGCCGACGACCAAGCCGCGTTTCCTCCTTCAATCTAATCCCCCTCCCCACTTAATACGATTTTTAAAAAGATTAAGATTTGAAGCCGAGGAAAAAGAGATACGTAATCTTTAGAATAACATGGAAGCTTAACCATTTAAACATGCATGGCCACATCCTTAAACGGCTGCACTCACCAAAGGAAAAGAACTTTTGGTCGAGTTCTGAGAATATTTTACTCGTTAACAACCTTAGAAAATAATAAATGTGGAATAGTGGTTTCTTTTCTTCTTTTCTTGTTATCCTCGCAATAACTTTGCGATATGTGTCTTCAATTCCGGAATATGCGACACTTTTGTGGATATTGCATAAATAAATATACAGTTAACTAAAAATAAAAATAAACCTACCATTTACTTGGGACAGCTATTTAACTAACACATGAGATCAGATCTGTGAAACCGTAAATTACATAGGAAAAAAAATTAACTTGTACTCCCTAAATGATATTATCAGAAAAAATGGAAGGAAAAATTCCACGATCTGGATTCGAACCAGGAATCACGAGTATCACGCTCGTTGCCTCTACCAATTGGGCCATCGTGAATACGGTACAGCAAGGCTGTCACAAAGTGTTCTTAAAGCCATCTTGACTACCTGGTAGTCTTTAAGAATACCTGGTGATAGGCTTGCAGTACCGTGTTCACGATGGCCGAGTTGGTAGAGGCAACGAGCGAGATATACGTGCTTCCTGGTTCGAATCCAGGTCGTGAAATTTTTCCTTCCACTTTTTTCTGATAATATCATTTCCTTATGATTGGAGTATCTTCTGATATAAGCTTAGTCTTGTCTGATTATGTATAAATGACTTATCAATGTCTGAGCATTGTATATTTAACAGACTTTGGTTGCATTTACTCAACTGGTTTGCTCAATCTTCATGTTGTATTATTATTATCCCCATACTAATCTTAACATTGTTATCCCAGCGAGTAATCTTAGTCTCAATTCCCACATTATTTATGTTTGTACTTACTACTAACAAAAACTTGTTACTTATTGTATTATTTTAAGTATATAGAGGGTGTAACTCGAGTAGTGTTACAAACTTTGGGGAATGATAGAACTGATCAAAATAAGCATTTTTTATTCTATGAACATGGGTCTGCAAATGCATCGTTTATGAGTTATGGTACATGGTGTGCACTGTTGCTGTTGGTTACAACAACAACTGTTCGAAATGACGTCATCTAATATCAATGCAGGCTTGAATTCGTCTCTGGAGGTTCCAACACACCCGTTGCAACATCTGGGGGGGTGTCGTTGATGTTGTCTGCCGAAACAGCCAATCGTGCGATGAGTTCCTCCACGGAATCAACAGGTGTTTCGTAGGTCAGGGACTTCAAGTATCCCACAAAAAGAAATCCAATGGTGTTAAATCTGGTGATCGTGGTGGCCAGTTAACTGGACCACCCCGTCCAATCTAACGTTCGCCAAAAGTATCAGTGAGGAAGGCACGGACATGCAGTAAGAAATGCGGAAGTGCTCCATCATGTTGGAACCACATTTCTTGACGTGTGTGAAGAGGCACTTCATCCAGCAGTTCAGGCAGGACCTCTTGAAGAAAGGTGAGCTAGATGTGTGCATTCATACGAGATGGTAGAATGTATGGTCCAATGAGGTAATTAGCAACACCATGTACAATACCATAACTCATAAACGATTAATTTGCAGACCCATGTTCATAGAATAAAAAAATGCTTATTCTGATCAGTTCTATCATTCCCCAAAGTTTGTAACACAACTCAAGTTACACCCTATATATTCTATCGTTTTTATTTGTTTTCATTGTTGATTTTATTGTATTTATTCGTGCCCACAGGGACCTAACTAGTCGATCCTTGACCATACCGGTCCCTGCTGGGCACTATTGTATTTCCTACCGTATTTAACTTTAATCTTAAATAAATAAATAAATAAATTTTGGGATATACTTTGCCCGTATAAAAGCAATACCAACAGATTGAATAAGGGACCCATTAAAGAGCTGTCGCAAAATCTTCGACTGAGCATCGTGAAATTGTTGGATGAAGGCAATGTGAAGTTTCAGGAATTGTTAGGAGAAAATTTCGTGTGACAGGAAATGTGAAAGGCAATGCAAGATCAGGTCGACCAAAAAAATGTGAAGAAAACGGCAAGACAGAGAGAGAGCACTAGAGAAAATCTGCAAGAAAATGAGAGAAAAGACATCAAAGGAACTGAATATTGAATGGTGGAAGATTTCTCACATTTCAGTTTGTAATAGAACAGTCAGAAACCAACTCAACGAGCTTGATTATCGCTCAAGGAAACCCAAGACTAAAACCACTCCTGAGTAAGAAACATCAACAGCTACGTAAATAATATCTGACAATGGAAGGAAAAATTCCACGACCTGGATTCGAACCAGGAACCACGAATCATTTTCTGATAATATTATATGAAAATAACATGCCAGCGTAAGGAGAAGAAATTGGTACTGGTGTCCGCTCCAAAAATAAAAATTTGGAGAAATCCCCTTATCGTTTGTTTATTTCTGAGAGCAACTGAAATTCAACTCATTTTCTCGATATTTGCTTGGGCTTTTTATAAGAGTAGCTCTATACATTTGGCTAATAAATTATGCAAAAGACACTTTGGTAACGCTTGCGCATGCGCAGTTGAACATTATTTAGCAAAAATGCTCATATTTCATCAAATATTTAATATTTTTATAACCTGATTGCAGGGTGTTGTCTCTACTGTGGTTTGTCAAATTTCCTGAAAATGGCATTGCATTGGGTTGAAAAACAAAAAATACGAAACAAAATTTCCATTTTTTAAAGAAACCTTTATATCTCCATGAATACATAACTAAAAGAAGCCTCATAAGCGTATGCTTTTCAAGCCTTATTTTTTACAGGGTGATCCCAAACATTATTTTTTTTCTTCAATTTGTTGCTGGTCCCCTATTTGCTTTCGGGACAAAACATCCTCTTTACACCCCTGAAGTTTCAGAATAATTCGTCAAGTATTTTTCTAGATATTCGACAAAACGTCTAAAATCGAAAGAGTCCGCTTTCAATTGAGCAGCCAGTGTATGTGGTGGAAAAAAGATGCCATTTTAGACACTCATGATATAGTTTCTTGTATTCATTAACCACATGTTTAATTCTTCGTTTAAAAATAATGCTTCTTTCCATTCAGGAATCTGCTAATAAGAAAAATCACTCATGTTTCTATGAACTAAATAAACAATCGACAATTCGCGGGTATAAAAAGATTTGTACCAAAACAGAAAAAAAATGGAGCGCCCACTATAGAGAAATTAGTTCCAGAGCCCAAAAATACGAAACAAAATAATATTTTTTTTGACTTACGTCACTTCCACAATCTTTTATGTTTATGAATACAACTGATACTGAGTGAATTTTATGAGAAAAAGAATAGTGAGCGTCCCAAAGGTATCAATAAGATTCCACGATGCTAAAGGTAGATCTGAAAGGTCTGAAATGTAGATCAGAAATCCAGCTGTTTCCTAATTAAAGAAACGGCGATTCAAACTTCCTATGTAGGCAAACGACTTCATAACCACTCGTGAATACGGGCGTCTCTGGAGCAATGAAGCACGTCGATTTTCGGCAAACACATAAATTCGTGCTGCCTTTATATTAAAGGCAGAAGAAAAATGAAGTCAGTAAAGCAACATCATTTTTCAAAAAAATACATGGTGACCCCAAAAACGGAGTTAGCGTATAGAAATTTATTCCGACGACGTGTAATAATTGGTTGATGAGGCAATTTGCTTTGAAGACAGACATCCCACCTGAAGTCGAACTCTTCCGATTAATGGCGTCGTGTATCTGAACTAGTCGTGATTAGGTGGACTAGTCCTGCAGGCGTATACCTTGGCCACCTCGATCTCAGATTTCACCTGTCTGGATTTTTCCTGTGGAGTTTCGTTTAAAAATCTCGTGCTCCTTCCGCCTTTACACGCCTATTTAGCTGAGCTGAGAAACCAAATGACTGCCGCAATTACACAACTGACATCAGATACACTACAAGGAGCAATTGGTAAAAAACTGATTAAAGAAGCACTGCACGGGACAAGGTTTGAAGATGACGGAGGCCTGGATTCTTGCAATAAGGACATACATGTAGTTACGTACCAGATGTTGTCATACATCACCATACATTGGGCTTCTTTCGTGCTGACCTAAGCCGTACAACTAGATGATGATAGCCCTACCAGGGAATTTCAATAGAAAGAAGCTGGGGTAACATATAGCCTCGAATTAAGGCCGCTGTTAAATGGATAACTGTTAAATTTCTTGTTTGACATGTTGCTTGAGCAAGTGGTGAACAAAAGCGCACTTATAAACAGGAAATATTAACGATAAATAAAGGACCTGTGCAATGAGGCTATGAGAGCCGCTGATTGGCTGATGAACTTTTCCAAAGCGATGGCAATTGCAGAAGGAGCGATTCTCATGAATTATCTGTTGGACCGTATTTGTTGTTGAAAACTGTATGTGTAAAGCATGTTCAAACTCCTCTACTGCCATTTTTGCTTTCACCATTTAGCGATCTTTATTCAGAATGGGATAAATTGCTCAAACCCTCAAGCATATATACAAATTAAAGTGGCGGTTAAATTTAATCATGTCTATAATGTTGAAAACGCAGCGTAAAGAACGCAAGCAGTCACACAATTTTAGGCATTCTAAGGAAGATTTGCAATGATGTTTTCAGTAAACATTCAGACATCACTTACAAATTCGAACTTTAATCTTAAGGATATGAAATTTACACCGTTGGAAAGAAAAAAGTACAAGGCTGTTACAAAACTGCGTAACACTCGATAAGATGAATGCAGTTTACAATCACAATCGCGTTTTCGGTAGTTTTTTCAATTTTCTGATATCTATCGAAATAGATCTAAGAAAATGTTTAAAAATCGTCTTCCCATGTTAAAGAACAGGAGAGTCACGCCCGGTGATCGCGAAGGCGCGTTTCCCAAAATTTCTGAAAATGGGATACATTAGTTTAAATTATGAGTAATTTTCATACAACTTTTGAATATTTATTTTCCGAGGAAAAAAAACGTGACACATTACTTTCTGAGAAACCCTCTTAAATAGATATCCGGTAGTTTATTAAAAAAAAAAAAAGTTTCCCTTTCTTTTCATCAATTCTACAATTTACCTTTTTATTCTTTTTTAAAGAACACGTTCACCGAATACGCCAAAACTGAAGCCATTAGAAACATATTTTTGTTTATTAAAAAACCCTGCGCTTATTAATTGAATCAAAGGAAAACATCTGTATCGCTTACATTTTCTGATCCTTAATACATGAAGCCATACATAATGAAATTGCAAAAGTAGAGAACTCGAGAAATACATTTCAACTTCAGGGGAAAAAAAAAAAAAAAAATCAATTTAGAAAGCAGAGGACGGATGTTTTCGTTTAAGAAACGAAGAAAACAGTCTTGAATCTACAGAGATGAAATTATTCAAGAAAAAGTTGTTTACAATCTTGCATGTGGATAAGTCACCACAAAAAATAATGCAAATATACGAGGGTTGGGGCATAAGTCATGGCAACTATTTTTTTTTTATGAGAATTCAAGCATGGGTGGAAAATGTGAAATATACAGATGAAAGGACAAGGAATGGACGAAATGTACGGACATTTAACAACACGCCAACACTTTGCTTCTCATGTTTATTAAGGTAGTTGACAACATTACAGGTTTCATGTTCTGGAATCATGAAGCCTGTAATGTTTCATACGTTTCATGCTTCTGGAAAATTTATTCTGGAACATGATTACAGATTTCATTTTCCAGAATAAGTAACAGATATCAAAATAGAGAACGGCTGTTGTTTGATACGAGTATACGAGCGTTGTTCAACTCGGGTTACATCCATCTTGCACGGCGGTTGACTGAGAACTGATTTAACATTGCTCTCTGCGCAACATCAGGAACTCACGGAGCCATCTAATGTTGTGGAAACATACTACCAGTCACAGCTTCCTTGAGACATATGACATTTTATGATACCATCCCTTAGCTCTGAGAAAAAAAAATAGTTGCCGTGACTTATGCCCCAACCCTCGTATTTTTTTTGTTACATCGAAATAAGAAAATATTTAATGAATTCTTAAATTCTAAATATTAAATTAATAATTAATATCAATCTTGTGAAGATATTTGGTCAATTTGCTTGGTGGTCGCTATTCTTTATGGAAAACTGATAAATCTTCTTTAAAAGTCCACAATTTTCACATTTCGCATTACCACAATTAAGTAGAGAATGTTTAATTATAATCACCTTGTATATCAAATTCACATTTTGAAGTGTATGCAATGTTATTCTACACTGGCGGAAGGGCTAATATAATAAAATCAAGAGCAACTTTAAAAATTTTATCAAATATCGACAATGACACATTGTTGAACACTCTTTAAAGAATGTTTGGCAATTCGCGTGGTAGGGCAGAAATATCGGTAAAAGCGGTAGTTCGAGGTTCTGGTTCTTTCAAGACAGCTTGATCAGTGCGCTCTCCATTTTAGAGGAGCCCCATTGCGATAGGTGGAGAAGTTCAAGTATCTCGGAACTGCATTTACGAGTGACGCGTGCCAGAACAGAGAATTGGATGCTCGAATCGGTGCAGCAAGCTGTGTCAGATGCGAACTGTCGCAATCCGTGGTTACGAAACGTAAGTTAGAGAGGAACAAAGCCAAGCTCTCTGCCTGAAAATCTGTCTTAAATAATGACCGAAAGAATGGATCGCGGGTGCAAGCGGCTGAAATGAGATTCCCGAGATTTGTGGCAGATGTTACCTACTAGAAAGAGTGCACAACTGCACATTAAGAGAGTCTTTAGGTGTTGAACCGCTGCTTCTCCGCATTAAGAGGTTCTCAGTTGCAATGGTATGGACACATAATACGGATATCGCAAACTGGTCTTGCTAGGAAGCTGCTAGTTTTCCAAACCATACATAAAAGAGACCAAGGGATCGGCTACATGGAGAATCTGTGTTCGAATCGCAAGGTATTACCATTAAGGACATGCACCTGATGGAGGAAGATCGCGGTAACTGGAGACCTTCACATGACTGCTGCCCCCGCGATGCAAACAGATAGCGGGTTTGAAAACTAAATAAGAAATGTGAAAAATGTGGACTTTTAAAGAAGAATTTTAAAATTTAAATAAATTTAAAATTCCGCGACCTAGATTCGAACCAGGGACCACGAGTATAATGAGTATTCGATGAATAGAGGCTCACTGCCTCTACCAACTGGACTATCGCGGAAACGAGATACCAAGGATGTCTCTTAAGGGCTACAAGGTAGCCAAGATGAAAGCCCAAAGATGGGTAGATACCCGGTTCGGAGATCGGAAATCCTCCTTTCTAACCTATCAGAATCCTGATGAACACTCAGCCATCCCAGTTGGCAGAGGCAAGGAGCGTGATACTTGTGGTCCCTATTTCGAATCTAGATCGTGGAATTTTTCCTTCCATTTTTTCCCCATTATTATCGTTACCTTAAGCTTGAAGCATTAATCCCGGTTTTCATTTATTAATTTCTTAAACAGAAATTATTTAAAGTTTTTGAATCGGTTGGGTTTGACACTGACCAACCAGGAGGTGCTTTGGTGATTGGCTATGATAACTTGAGGCTAAATTACGTGTTAAATAATAAATTACAATTTAAATTGCAAAGTACAAGATATAAATTATAGAGTACAAGTTGTAAATTACAAACTTATAAATTACAATCAAATTTACACAACCTGATTGTTCATATCTGCCAGTTGATGACGGTGATTGTCGAAACGCGTTGCCATATTTAATAAAAAAATTTCGTATTGCTTACATCAAGACCAGTTTGTATTACTGATCTACACAGTTCTTATAGGCACCCGACTCGCAAATCGGAAAAATCCTCCTTTCCAAATCATTAGAAAGCCGATAAACACTCATAAGAAATACAGTCGCGGAATTTTTTCCTTCCATTTCTTTCCATTAATATCACCATTACCTTATGCTTGAAGCGTTAACTCCATTTTCATTTATTAATACCTTATGAGTATTCATCAGCTTTCTGAAGCTTTGGAAAGGAGGAATTCCCGGTCTGCACAAGCCTGGGGCCAGCCCTATCACTGGGCTTCCACCTTGACTACATTTTAATCTTTAGAGAACCTGGAGACAGCCTTGTTGTCCCGTGCCCGCGACAGCCCAGTTGGTAGAGACAGCGAGCTGGTTCGAATCCAGGTCGCGGAATTTTTCTTTCCATCTTTTCATTTACATAATAATTTATCACTTTTCCTAAAGAATAGCGATCGCCATGCAAATCGATCAAATACCGTCAAATGAGTTTGATAATCACAAGATTAACATAATATTAATTATTTATTGAATTATTTATTTAATATTCAGAATTTAAGAAATATGAAAATTATAAGACATTTCAGACACCCCCACTCCAAAAAGAAAATTATCACGATCTTGAAAAAACATGCACGACTCTAAACCTGCATTAAATATGGAGTGTGTATGGATTACGTATAAATTATTTATATCTCTTTCTGGGCTGCTGTTGTTGTAGCTGCTGCTGCTGCTGCTGCCTTAGTTTCGAGGCAAAACTTGGATCGAAATACGTCCCGAAGAATGATGGCAAAAACCCGGCCCACTTTCTCCATATAATTAAAAAAAAGAAAAAGGAAAAAAAAAATCTTCAAAAGGAGAAAATACTTATCCATTAAAAAATATTAAAAAAAAAATTCGACATATATTTTAACAACAATTAAAAAAAATTAAAAAAAAAAAACGTCCCGGCAACGTTTCAGATTAAAAAAAAATGTATATAATAATAATAAAGTCAATAAAGGTGAGGAGGAGGTGGAGGAGGGGCCCAACTTCCTCTGGAGAAAAAACATTGCGAAGGGTCCTTCACTTTACCTGGAACGGCTTCATTGAAAATCATCGCTAATAGCCAACAGCCGTGCTAGCGTGTAATTGGGAGGTACTGGTGGACTCTACCATTTTTCCACACGACTCTGTCGAAGGAGAAAGAGAGAGAGAGAGAGAGAAAAGCAAAAAAAAAAAAAATTTTCCTCAGTCGAAGGTAAAAGGGGAGGGAATTAGATAGTGCGGGGAGACGAGCTTTTGTCCAACCGTGGGGTTAGTGGGAGGGCTCACTCAGCAGTTGGCATCAGATAAAGATGACCAACAACAGAAACTGTTTGGGAGATTCCACTTCATATACAAGTGCGCTAGTTAATGATAAGGTGAAGGATACTCGCAACAACAGAACGACCTTTGCGAGTCGCCGGAATAAGAGTCGTACTAGTAAAGTAGCAGCTGCTACGGAGAGGCGCTTCTTTAACATACATACTTTCGGTACCTTTTTTTACACAAACAGACAAAACCCACTCCTCAGGTGTCAACACACTCTTGCGAGAGAGAGTCGGTGTCACTTCGCGTTAAAACAAGCGTTTCATTGCAATGGATCGATCAATAGACCCCCCTCCTTCACCTTATGTCTCTACCTGCTGCGTCATGCTGGTAATGATGAACAATTTTCAAAGGGAACAAAAACTCGAAGAAGATAGGGGGGCGAGGAAGGACACAACTCCTTTTTAATGGTCTGATTTCTAATGAGCGGTGAATGAATTTCACTTTTCTCGCCTTCACGCTCTTCTGTGATACACGGCATCGAAACCAAGCTGGGGTGCCATATTTGAGCGCTTGCAATCAATCCACCATCTGACATCATGATTCAGTTAATGGAATAATTCCTTCCTTCTACGTAAAACAACATCCTCATTCTTCAAAACATCCGATGTACTCTCTTCTCACCCTTCTACATGAATCCTTGACAGAATCGTCTTTCTACGTAGATTAACATTCGAGCTGCGTTCTCCTGGTCTAGTCACATACGATTCATTTGGAAAACATTCCCGTAACAAGCATTCAGTAGAGCATAATCTCGAAAGAGATTACCATAATTACATCGACCCTCCAGAGATTATAATATTCGTAAATTATTTAGGGAATCTGGATATCTTTTGTAATCGATATAATATTAAAAAAAAATCCAAACTGTTGTGATCTTCGATTTCAAGTAGATGATTAACTATTAAATGAGGATTATTAACTATTTTACAAATATTATGCTTTTTTAAGTAGAAAATAATATTATACAAGCTTCACAGTTTCAGGACAAGCGGTTTTTCCCTCAGATCATAAAATATGAATAGATGGTTACTATAAAAGAAATGGAGAGTGTTTTCTAGAAAACGAAGTACTATTGATAAAGTCAAATTTTTACATGCTTTTTTGTATACATCCTTTAAGTTGGTATTACTAAGTTACAGATGTTGTAAGTGTAAGCCCTTTGTTACACAGCAGATACGAATCCGATAATGCAATCTTCTCCTAAGCATGATCTCTCAGGAACTAATCCTTTGCACACGAGTGCTCTAAACATTTTTTTTCTTCTTTCTGCCTTTTCGGTAGACTTTCACCACAATGTGCTCTAAAATCCGCTACATGACAGATACCGAGTTTGTTTTCCCTAATTACACACACAAAAAGCCTATCTACCGAGTAGCAATCATTTGCTTAGCTGACACCAAGGACTGTTCACCTAATGCTGGCGGCCAAGTGCAGTCGTAAAACTTTTTTCCTTATGAAAAATAGAAACTCATGATTCACGACCTGGATTCGAACCATGAACTACGACTATCTAAGCTCGTTGCCAAAGATTTTAAAAATTTCTCAGATTTATCAAATCTATTTTTCAAACTTAAAAACAATCAAGAAAATGTAATTATTCGATCGTATAAGAAGTTTTGTCAGATTGTTGTTTCTTTGTCAAGAATGTTAATTCTCTGCATTAACATACATCATATTCAACTCAAAGACAAAAGTTTAGCAATGAGGTTCATTCTAATCTCTATTAAACACAAACTTCAAATTAACAGAAAAAAGAAACATGATTATTTTATAGACATTATATTGATGAAGAATAACGTTATTACTTCTCAATGCATTATTTACAACACTATTGACATGTTAGTTTGTTTGTTTTTTAATGTTTATCATTGTCACACGGAGACAAAAGTTTAGCAATGTTTAAATCTTGAGACAAAAGTTTAGCAATTTGTATCAAAAAAAGTTAACCATAAGTTTCTAACACCTTTATTTTTTTAGAACTGCCTGTATTCTACGTGGCATTGAATCAACCAGTTTTTTACACTCCTCTGCTGAGATATCCACCCAGGCATTCATGAAGCTTCTTTTAGAGACTTCAGAGATGTTAGATGTGTCTTTCTTATCTTTTTTTTTATTGTTCTCCAGATGTTTTCACTGCATTAAGGTAAGGAGAATTCCCTGGCCATTCCAGAATACCAACATCGTGCTGCCACAGCCATTCCTTTGAAAATTTAGCTCTATAAGCTGGTGGTCCATCCTGTTGGTATACACAATCAATTTCATGATTTCTGTATATTTCTTCACATTAACATTACCATCAATTACGCAAAGGCTTCCGAGTCCTTCAGCAGTAAGAGAACCACAAACCAGGAACTGATGAAGAAAATTTAACAGTTCCTGAAATGTATCCAGAAGATAACCCTTCATGATACTTACGAATGACAGTTTCTTTACCATCATTGATTGCACAAAATCGACACTCATTAGAAAATATAACTTTTTTCAATCCATTACATCCCATTCAGAACATTTTTTCACCACTGGACACCTTTCTTTTTCATAGTGGGTGTGAGTAAAATTTGTAGCCCAATTTCTTTATGCATCAAATTGTCCTTTTTGAAGAAACATTTTTCTTAATTATTTTACACCATTCTCTTGTTATGTTAATTGCTACATGCTTACGCATTCTGGTTATCAAATGTTTCAGCATAGTCAAATTGCGCTGTGTTGTTTTTTGTGGACGTCCAGATCGTGTTGTACGTCAATAGTTCCTTCATCTCTTGAATTTTGAGAGGGTCCGGGAAACACTGGCTGGGTTAATCTGCATTTGCTTGGAATGTCCCATTGATTCATTCCTTTCTTGGATAAATAAATGACTGCCTGCATAATCTGACTGGCCAGTTGTTTTGCTTTAAGCATTCTGAGTCTTCATGCGTTCACTTAGGTACCAGTATCAGTTATGCTACTAAAGACCAACCCATCACCCTTTCAATAAATGCAAAATCTCATTAATTTCCATGTGTTATTATAAAAAACAGGATTTTACTCCCCACAAAACAGAAATTGTTAAACTTCTGTCTCAGGATTTGCATATTGCTAAACTTTTGTCTCAGAGTGAGAAGGATACATAATTGTTTTCCAGAAAAATTATTGTTTCAAAGCCGGCTGCTAAAATGCATTGAGAAGTAGCAATGTTATTCTTCATCAGTGTAATGTTTTTAAAATAATTATTTTTGTGTTTTTCTGTAAAACTTGAAGTTTATGTTTGAGAAAGATCAAAATTCATCTCATTGCTAAACGTTTGTCTTGGAGTTGTATAAAGAAAATTTTTAACTAGCCTAACTTTATGAAAATGATGAATTTTCCCTTCAATTTTTCGTACCACCTTACTATCACCGAGATCTTACCTGGATGAGAATTTGCAAGGACAATGGATAGGATGAAGAGGCGCAAGTGAATTCCCTCCACGTTCTCCCGATTTAACACCGGTAGACTTTGACCCTATGGAGACCCTGAAGGGATGCCGTGTTTCGTGAAAAACAGGCTACACTAGCTGCCGTTCGGGAGACAGTAAACCACAAATGTAAGGAATTACACAGAACACTTTGGCCAACGTTGCCCAAGCAGCAATTCGCCCTACTAATAATTGTATGGAAGCTAACGTTAATCACTTTGAGCATCACTTGTCGAGGACAAAGGTAATTATTTCATGACGTTTAGTATTTAAATATTAAAGTTATACACGTTTTTCTTTTATCGAAATACATATGTATAATTTTTTCCAGGACTCTCTGTAGCTATAATTACATCGCTGAAGCCCCAAATGATGTTTAAATTGTCCCGGTTACCGTCAAAAATATTTGAAAATTTAGACATTTCCCTTAGCTACTTCCACAATAGCACATAATCAATAGAGAGAAAAGTTTTTTCAAAATATTAAAAAACAACGATATTAATATGGTTTACTGGAGTAGAAACAGCCCTATAGAAAAATGAGTTAGCAAGCAAAAGAAAATTTTCGATTTGCTTTTTCCAGACCTTTCTTTTATCTAATAAAAACTAATTTTCTACAACTAATATCATATAATCATATACAAATTGAATAGTTCCACATCTCTCCATTACTAAACGATATCTAATAATAATCAAAGAATATCTTTCGGGTAGCATCTGTCCGCTACACCTTAATGAAATAGCATATGATGAAAAGCTTCGACAGTATGCTCTTTTGAATCCTATTAAAAATACGCAACAAGAATTGTCGCCGTCAGCTGACAGAACCGTCAACTTTCCAACGACCCTAACCTACGAAGGAGGAAAATAAAAAAAAATTAAATAAAAAAAGCCTTCTTTACAACCCATTAACCGTAGGTGAAAAAGGCGAACAATTAGGAAACTTAAGTTTTACGAGCCATTACTTCACTTTTATGTAACCATAAAAATCAGTTTCTCAATTCTCCCTCCCCCCCCCCCCCCTCCCAAAGTTTATCTTCACGCGGAAAAAATGTTATAATCTAATTTAAGTCCACATAAAAAGAAGGAAAGAAAATTGTAGAAATACGAATCTGCCAAATACTATTTTCTTTTTCGTCTTCCTTTCTCAATTATCAAACCGAGAGACCAAGTTAAACAACTGATTTTGATTTTGCTAAAGCGTAGTTCTTGCAAAATCAACCGTCCTCCGCATCAATTTCAGCATTGTTGTTAGGAGGAGTTAAGCTTAAATCTAAACCATTATAAACAGTAGTTTATAATTGATATATGGAAATTAGTTAATCAAAAAATTATTTTAATCGGCACTTTGATAGGGTCAAGTTGCTCATCTAGACTGCTTCATCCATTGCTTCAAGACGACCTATTAATGGATATTAAACTATTATTTCAATCTTTTATTATAAATAGTACAGACTGGCCCCAAAAAACTTACTCACTTTGAGAGCTGATAATGGTTTTATTAATAAGTTAATGATAAATTATTTTAACATGTTCATATTAGCATACTACGGAAATGTTTCCAATCATAAAATAAGCAAATTACATTTGTTACTGGCTAACCTGCTTCATATGGCTACCCTTCTTTTCTATCACCAAATTTAAGCGGTTAACGATGTTAAAAACGGCAGACTGCAACATTAGGTGTGAGATTTGAGCTATCTCTCTTCTGATGGAGTCTTTCAGGTCACATAGAGTTCTTGGTCTGGTAGATAAACCCTGTTTTTTAGAGATCCCCATAACCAACAAGATTTTTCCACACTCTCTAGCGGCCAAAAAAACTATTTAAATTAATTTGCATATTTTATATTGGACATATTTCCGCATTATGCCAATATGAACATGTTAAAATATCATTATAATCTGTTCATTAATAAAAGCGCTATCAGCTCTCAATGTAAGTTATTTTTGAGCCACCCTGTACGTATAAGAATACTGAACAGTGTCATTCATGATATCCTCGATCCCCAAACTTTTTTTTACTGTTTTTAATTAAATTAAGTTTTCACTGTGGAAGTTGAGTAGCTCCCTCGATAAAAGTGAATTCCTTTGACGATAGAAATTTCTCCTATTCCAGGTTTCCTCTATAAACAATGCACAACCTCTAATTGACATTAAGATGAAAAATGAAAGAAAAATTTATGCGACCTGGATTCAAATCAGGGACCAGGGAAGCTAGCTCCTCGCCTTTACCAACTGGACCACTGCAGACTTTAATACAGCTAAGCTTTCTACAAATGTCCTAAAGACGGCGAGGCAACCAATGATAGGCCAGGCACCTGGCTTGCAGGTCGGGAATTCTTCCTTTCTAAACCATCAGCAAGCTTAAGGACACTTGGAGACAGCTTGGCTTGTCAAGTAAAGTTTGGAATCAAAGTTGGCTCAGGCAGATACGCAATAACCAACGTAGAGAACAATTCGGGACGACAGTTCGTTCTGGATGATCACGAGAAATGATACAAGTTAACCAACATAGCTGAAACATCACACAACTGTCTTTCAAGCATTACTTTTAGTATAACATAGCTGAAACATGGACGTTTAATCTTGGTAGAGAGGTTGTGGCCCACCTTGTATCTACAGTTTAACGTTAATATAATCAGAGGTACTTGATTTCCAGTAAGAAATTAACTTTTATTTTGGTAACACATTTCTATTTCCTATTTTATTTAATTCACTTTGATTTCTAATTACAGTGGAGAGGCAAACTATTCACTGATTTGACCATATAGAGACTTGGTAATAACTAATCCCGGAACCAAGACTGAAACATTAAAAAAAGTGAAAATTTACTGAAAAATAATACTTCAATTTATATACGAGATATATTAAAATTTGGTTATAAATTTGACCATTAAACCGTTTTCATTTATAGTGCTTGTAATCTTTTTGAGGTTTACATGGAAATTATATATTTTATGAGGTTCCTTTAAATTTATATGTGATTTAACGATTGATTTTATAACCAATTTTTAATGTATATCCTGTTTAAATAGAAGTATTATTTTTCAAAACCACCTTTATATCTGTGCGCGGTTTTTCTATTTATTAGTTAATAAATCCGGTTATTTACGTAAAAAAAAATAAAAATAAAATTAATTCACTCCTTGGTCCTAGATTCAGATATGCAGTTGGGTCACCACAGAGTCCGTAAAACTCTTCGACTTATTTCTGTATTTGATGTTATTTTTAATATTACAGTTATGTATTTTAATATTAGCACTCATATTAACTTTTCATTTCTAATACCTCCCAGGCAAATGATTAAAATTCTCGATAAACCTTAATTAGTAAATATTTTATTGTGTAAAAGATTTTAAGTTTACGTGTTACATTGTATAATATTTTCTTGGGAGAAATCTGAATTCACCTAAAGCACACTGAATGAAGCAGATGATACCGTGACTCGTCCGATCACATGAAGTTACTCCACTGATGCTGTGTCCATCCGATGTGATTGGTGGCAGATGCACGCTGGAGTGTCCGATGACACGGGGTTAACTTCGTTTGAATCACAATCAGTCAATGCACTTTAGGTCTAAGTAATTCAGAAAAATTAATCTCTTTCTATTAACACCAAGATAAACAAGAAAACTAGGTTTAACAATCCCTTCTTGGTGATACTTGGAAAAAAAATTAACATATGAAATTATATGAGATAAACTGATAATATACAACTTTCTTCTGTGTAGGCAAAACCTACACCACAATTTATCCCCACATATGGCAATAACGCAAAGACCGCTTGGAATTCACAATAGCAAAGCATCGTTTACTACAGAAATGTTTCCAATTATAAAATATGCAAATAAAGGATAATTTGAAATAATCCTTTTGATATTAAATTTTTCATTGGATAACCTGCCGGATATGGTTACCTTTCTCTTCTATCACCAAATTTAAGCGGTTAACGATATTGAAAACGGCAGATAGCAACATTGGCTGTGAGATTTGAGTAATTTTCTTCTGATGAAGTCTTCCAGGTCACAGAGACTTGTTAGTCTGGTAAGATAAACCCTGTTTTTTTTAGAAATCCCCATAACCAAAGGATTAAGGTCTGGGGATCGAGGAGGCCACGCTATTGCCGATCAATCTGTCTTCGGTAAAAACAGAAAGCAAGAAATGTTTTACAGGGATGGTTATGTATACGGTGCGCGCCGTTATGTTGATATGTTACGTTTCCCAATATGCCTCGATGCCACACGAATAACATGAGCCTGTAGAATCAGTAAGTAGCGGGCATCTGTGATTATTACTGTTACCAAAACACCATCGTTCTGTTCTTCGAAGACAATCGGTCCAATGATGAAATCGGTCCACACCAGATAATTAACTACACATTCTATTGTTCAAAAAAACTATTTAAACTAATTTGCATATTTTATAATTGGAAACATCTTTGTGTCAATATGAACAGTTAAAACGTTATAAATTTGTTCATTAATAAAACCGTTATCAGCTCTCAAAGTGAATAAGTTATTTTTGGCCACCCTGTATACTACTTGTATTGTTAAAATTCCTACAAATTATTCATTTTCCGTTCTTAAAGCCGGGAGGGGGGTGATCCGGAGGACTGTGACGTAATATTAGCTGGGGGAGGGGCTTACAAAAATTTGACTCAGAAGGGAACTATCCGAACCTGAACAGGGAACTCTTTGTTTGTGCGCAAGCATACCCTGGAAGCGACGGCGGTAGAAGTGAGAAAAATTATCAAAATGGCGGCAAAGTGAAAGCAAGATCGTTAACAGCGGTCCCATAGAATTGCAGTTAGAGAAGTGTTATTAAGCACAAGACCTTGATTTTGCTGTAAAATTATTCGTCTCGAAATAATTTATAAGTTAAGTATCCATGAATATTTATTTTATTTAAAAATATAAAGCACCGCATTACATACCCCCTCACCAGCGCAACGCATTCTCGGCTGCTGGCTCCGTTAGATCACGTTACAGCCTTGCCCTCGTTTCACTCGCGAATACACGATGTTAGCCCCGGAAAATTTACGAAGATTACCGAATTAATAATAAAATAAAATAATACAGATTAAGGAAATGGTTATTAATTATTATACAGATTTTTTTTACTGGATGGCAATTAGCTAATTTTAATAATCTATTTTTTAAAAATAAGTTTGTTTAGAAAACACTCAATTGTCGTCTGCTGCTGCTTCGTAGGAGGTAGTTCCATTGCTTTCATGTGAAGTGGATTCTTGCGTATTGTTGAGTGGTGGAAGAAAGAAGTTGGAATTTCTTGTTATTGCAGGCATCAGGTGTGAAATTGTGAAATACAGATAAGGATATTTTCTTTGTCAGCAAATATCGCAGACTATTTTACTTCTGGATTTAACGTGACCTGTTTATGGATGGCCCCTAAATTCTCAAACATTCATCCAAGTATCCGGAAAGTAACAGTTATCCCAGCAGTTGTTAATAATTTAGTAATCTCACCGATTACATTTTGCGGTAAATTCTTCAAGGCACTGTTCGGAATATAACGTCATTACCTGGTAACGTCTTCTTCTTCTTGAGTTTCTTTCTAAAATCCTGAATCTCAGTAAGTATGGCGCTAATAATCTATGTTTTCAGTTTAAAAAAAAAGCATTATGCATCATTATAGCATACCTAATTATTATAAAATTTATACTTTTAGTTATATGCAAATTTACATTTCGTTTGAAATTAAACTGAAAATGGCATCAAATGTGTTCATTGTTAATATCTAACTGCTTTCGTTCACACTTAAACGAATAAAACTGAAATTATTTCAACATTCACTCTTGCAATTACTAAAACTGATTCTAAAGCATAGGCCAAAGAAATCGCTATTTCACGCTTCATTGTCAAACAGAGCTTCTTTGTCAAAATATCCATGTTCACTTCGACTTCAACTCAAAGTCAATAGGGATTTCACAATATTTAAGGGGGTATAAATTATAACGAACCTCACTCTTAGGAAAATTTCCTGGCTCTAAGTGATTGGATTAGCCACAGCTCATAAATCCAACCCCGACAAGCTTCGGTCAGTCAGGTTCACTACACCCAATCGCATCATCACGAAATTCACTGTACAATAACATTACAACAATAACAGCTACAACAACAACAACAGCCAACAACGTATCTTTCCTTCGCAGTTGAAATCTAAAATAATAAGGAAACAAGGCGGCGAAGAAGAGGACAGGAGAGAGAGAGAGAGAGAGAGAGAGAGAGAGAGAGAGAGAGAGAGAG
>JAHWFO010009918.1:363974-386839 GCA_023313115.1 Rhysida immarginata | reverse complement strand
GTTGCGGTCATCTATTTTTACCCCGTTATCTGCAATTTTCAATACCCCCCAATTTTTTTTAATTGATACCCTCCCCCCACAAAATTGATTTTCTCGGACGTAGTATTTAGAAAATGTAAAAGAGATCTATCATCTTCTCTTTCTCATCATTTCCAATTGATGACGTAATTTCTCACTGGGCTAACGGGCTAACCGGTTAGGCATAGCAGCACTAACTGGCGTTTCTGACCGCGTTAAAATGACGTCACAGTTTTCTCACCGGAATTTCTGACCGACCAAACGCTAACTCTTCTCACCGGTGAGAGTTTTTGACCTTAGCCTCTGACTCCCACCTTCGTAATTCCGCCCCAGTGCACCAATCAAAACCAAACTAAATAGTGAAGGTGGATAGGCCCATAGTAAGCTACATTCCAAATTCCAACCTTCTACCTCTTAACATGCAGAAATTATGAAGGGGACGGACAGACGGAGACTGTAAAACCGCTCCATTCTTCCGCTACTTAATAATGAGCGAATAGCGCACTTCATATCATCCGGTTCATATGCTGTCTCCGGCTATGGTCAAAAACCCTCACTGGTGAGTGAATGATGACGTAATTTTTCACTGGGCTAACCGTCTTTTTCTCAGTGAGGACGGTTAGAACTAATCGGTTAGGCAATAGCAGCACTAACTGGCGTTTTTGACCGCGATAAAATGACGTCACAGGTTTCTCACCGGGATTTCTGACCGACCAAACGCTAACTCTTCTCACCGGGTTTTTGGCCAAAGCCTCCGTAACGATTGGTCCAATTCTGAAACTTTTTCCAAAATTTTATGCTTACTATTGAATCTACTATATGCCGATAAATACGACACATCTGTACAGAGTCCAACTTTTTAAGTGAATTTGCCTTATTCTTGTGTCTTTTAGTGTGCTGAATCCTAATCTGCTTTTAGATTTCTTCTATCACGTCACGTTTCCAAGTTATACACATAGAGAGTGCAATGTTAAAGTAATGGGTGTGAAGAGAAAGGGCTACAATATTAACGTATCCATATTTTTTGGCCACAAGAAAATTATCAGGCCCCAAACTCTGAATAATTTAAACTGTTTCATTGAAAAACAAGAAATCTGTAGATGATAGGAAAAAAAACTGATTAGGCACAAAAAAAAGGCATAAGAATCAGTTCTTAACGTTAAAGAAGTTATTTTTTTATTGGCCTGTGCTATCAATAGTTATTTTTCAATGGTATCCGTCGGAATATTGACCAGTGGTCAGTTAAAAAAATTATTGATTTTATGTATACTATTAGGGTATTTGAGTTCCATTTTGCTAAGACTCACCATTTTCGAGATCGAGTGTATTTCGGAAATTCGGTTTTTTGTCGATATCTCCGGAATTATTGGTCGCACAGAAATTTGGATGCGATATCTGTAATCAGCGATGAAAGACACATTCATTCCCATATCACATGCCCCACGCCTTAAAAAAATGCGGACACACAGAAATTAGGATTTTTAACGAACTTTTAAAAAAAGAGCCTCCAGAATCAACAAAAAAGAATTAAAAAACACTATCAGGTTTGTGACGAATAACAACGCAAGAAGGAAAACTTTCGTTAAGGACAAACACAATCCCCCGTAGATGATGATGATGATGATGATGATGATAACACAAAAAAAGAAGAAGAAGAAGGAAAAAAAGGTGCTCAAAATGTCACCAACACTTCCAATTTAAATCTCGCCACTCTTGGTGGCTCATTTCTTTTTTATTCTCCTCCCCAATCTCCTCTTACCTCCCCTTAAGTCTCTCCTAAGCTTATGCGGGGGTGTGCGTGAACGGAGAGGCCCCAGGCCGATGAAAGCCGAGTACGCCTCGGAGATTCAAGGTCCGGCTCCAGTCGCGTCGGCTGCCGGTCACCGGTGCCGCCAACCGGGGGGCAACGTGATCCGACGGCAACGGCGACGCCAAGGAAAAACGCGAGACGAAAACTGCTGACGGGATCCTCTCGCGGCATCTATTTCGTCGACGCATCCTAATATCACCATCTTACTCCCCCTCCCCCCCCTTTTCATCTTCTTTTTAAACTCCCATCTTGGTTTCAACGCGCAAACAATGAAGCGACGTCTCAAAGTCAACCGAGAAAATGTCGGACCGTCGCTCGTCTCGTCCTGTCGGTGGTGACACCCGAGACGCTTGCCTTTTTCCCTCGGAACAGGATCCACCTCAACCAGTGAATCCCCGTCCGGTCCAAAAATCTCGGCTCAGAAGATACAAGGAAGAGAGAGAGAGAGAGAAAAGAAGGAAGAAAGAAGCGTTTACAGCAACACACACACACGTCAACTGTTATTGGTTGGGAAAAGCAGTCGGCTTGTCTCTTGATTCAGAGCCACCAGTTCTTCTTCCGTGTCATCTGCCATTACATCTCTTTCTTTCTGTTTCTTTCTCGTGTGGTTAATTTTTTTCTACCCCCTCAAACCACCACCGTATCTCCTCGTCAAGGGACGAGACAGAAGGCACAATTAAAACTAATGACTCGTTATCACCATCGTCATAATTAAAGCCAGCACTATCTTTTTTTTTAAACTTCCTTTTTCTGTTGAACTTGGACGTATTCTACGAATTAACGAATGAGTTAAAACACTTGAGCAATTTATCAGAAAGTGAAACGAAATAAGATCATGTTACTAGATCTGCTTCTACTTGTTTTTGTTTGTTGTTTTTTTTTCTTTCTCTACCTGTAAGCTTGCCAAACAAAATGTAACATAAGAATGAACCGCACAAAGTCTTTCGAAGTACTTGAGATTCCAGCAAAATAGTTTTTGGAACCTCCATAAAAATGATTTCTTCCCTTTAGAATATTTTCTTCGGAATGGAGCCAAATGACACGCTATCATTCGCATTTCCCGGTTTAATGTTACAGCAATGTCCAGGAAAAACACAAGGTGTGATCAAAAAGTTCCGGGACTGAATTTTCAACGAACTTAAAAACTTAATTAGAATAACTCAAGATAGGTCAATGAGGGTTTATAGCACGCCATATTCCAGATGTTGAAATTATTCATGAAAATAGGAAAAAAAATTCCACAATCTGGACTCTAACTAGGAACCATCAAGCTAATCGTGCTGGCGCCCTAAACCAAGTAAGCCACTATGGACATGGAAGCATACTCTACCAGCATATCCTTTGGACTGTTTAAAGCAGTTAACTAGTTCGCAGCTCGGGACTATCTTTCCCAACGGCGTAATATTCATTAAATTATATTTCTGTCTCATTTCGTTGCTGAGCTCTAACGTTTCAAAGAGTGTATACATCAATTTGGGACACACTGTAGATAACAATAGATAACTTAACATTGAAAATTTACAAAGGTTCCAATAAGGTATCATTAGAACACGTACCATTTGAACCAATTTCGACCTTCTTAACTTTATTAATTACACTTATACATGTATATTCTTTCATGTCGTTACGATTGTTTGATGTATTACATGTCATATCTTAGCAGTGAAAATTTCTATAAGGTATCGTAATACTTATTTAGAACAAGTGCCATTGAACCAGTTTCAACTATCATCGAATTATACTTATCAATTGGCGAAAACAGTACTGAGGGTTATATTCGTTCATGGCTCATCGTTACGCGTTGTATGATATATTACTTGCCATAGCCTATCTTAGCAATTAACATTTCTAAAGGGGGTATCATAATGGTACCATTAGAGCACGTGCCACTGTACCGATTTCGACCATCTTCGAACTCGTCCATGCGATGATCCATATTTATCCATTGGAGAAAAAAAGATTTTTGAAAATCTTTCATACGCTTCGAGAAACTCGACTGCAGTGGACGGGGAGACAGACACAGGCAAAATCTCCCTAAAATAACAGAATAAGCATCTTTCGGTACTTTTAATAACCACGTGTCTACTATAAACGGACTCAAGTAGATTTATTATCAAGCAGATTAGTGCTAACAGCACTACAATATCATTTCCAAAGAATAAGTGGCTTATTGAAAACACTGAAAACTTATTTTGTTGCCATTATAACCTAAATCAATGGGCCTAAGCGCCTGATCTTTAAAGCCTCATCGATCGAATCGGCCGAATTTTCATATTCCAATCATGAGATTCCATCAATTTAACAACAAGAAACCAAACAGATCAAATCGGTATATGTATAACACGCAGTGGTGTTTCCACACTTCAATGTTTCTCTATCGTTCTTTGGGACTTCTGGATCCATGTTTTCATAGGATTTAATAAATACCTTTACAATGTTTATTTAAGTTGGGCCAATCATAAAAGCCTAATAAAGGAATATAATGTATAACTAGTAGAAGACTATTATCTCTCATTTCCTAGTCCTCAATCGCCCTTCTTACCTCTTCCAGTCCATTTGATGCGTCAGGGGCAATTAAGAATTATCACCTTAATTAATCCTAAAATAACTCTATATAATTAATTACTTCAACGCACAATGAAGAATAATAAAATAAAAAAATGAAGTTCTTGAGAGCTTCATCACATTTAATTTTTAAATAACTGAATCCACTAAATCATAAATTTGTCACACTCAGCCCGAACGAACGCGAAACCTAATTCATCAGAAACACTCCTCCGAGATATTTCCATTCGATATCATCCAGAGCAGCTTTTAGCATGTGAACTGAATTCCTGATTCTACAATTTAGACAAGAATGAAAAGCATCTTCCCATAACTAAATAAAATATAATCCGATCCGAGGTGGATCCCATCAAATCCTTTTATTGTTAATAAGACAAAAGGAATGGTAAACACTATGTAATCGCTTAACGCATTAAAATGTATTTATTTTTTGAATGCCATTTAAATCTCCTTTTGTGTTTATGAGATACAATTCTCTTTATGATGGCAACATATCTGGCACTTGTACAAACAACAAGGAAACTTTTTTTCGATTTGCTAAACTTTCAATTACCTATTGCTAATCCCTTATCAAAAAAAAGTGAAGCAAAAAAAGTAATAAATTAGAAAAAATGGAAGAAAAAAATTCCACGACCTGGATTCGAACCAGGGACCACGAGTATCCAGCTTGATTTCCAAACTGTTCCAAATAAATGTGCTCCCCTAACTTTCATGTGTATCATTGTTATCAGGCAGCCCTCGTTTTAAAAATTCAGATGGGAGGCTTTTGAATTGCGCAGGTGGAAGGATACTTTTTCAGGTAAAAAGTGAAGTATTAACTTTAATTCAAATCGGAATGCGTTTAAAAGGTTGAGATCCCCATAATCAAATGCCATTTCAAAAATGGCGCAGTTCCTACAAACTGGGTTGTTTCATCAAAGAAGAAAAAAAAAAAGAAATGATGCAAAAGATATTTTACACAAATAAAATGTTCTAATGTCTCTTGAAAATTTAAAAAGCAATTGTATAATGGAAGAAATAATGCTGAAAAAATCCAATAAATGAAATTCTATCTTACGGTGATGTCATAATTGATATGTCCACATGTATTACGAATATATTTTTTTAAATATGCATTCATAACGAAACAGAATGGAAAATTTTCTGTCATTTCCCAATAAGTCATTTGGAAACAAAAACCAGAATATAAAAGGAATGAAAAAATGGAAAAATCCCGCGTCGTGTCTGAAATTAATGGAATTATTCCCTCCAAAAGTTACGACCGCTAAAATGCTCTTGTTTTCGCTCTAGAGTATGTGCTGCGTTCACCTTTTAGCAGGAGTCACTACATTTGTTAACCTCGTGCTGTTGTGACAATTTTGAATATCCAACGATTGGTGACCTCAAGTTTATTGAGAATTTACAGTAACAAAGGTCATGACAGCATACACTATTAAACTTTAAACAATTTCTGCTCAACATCTAAAGCCTGGTTTCTCATCATCAGAAAAGAGAAACGTAAATTTTTTCATAATTAGTCATATTCGAGATAGTCCAGACTCGATTCAATAACGAAACAGAATGGAAAATTTTCTCAACATAGCTGAACAAGCTTTCCGTCAATTTTTCCGTTGTGCATCTGTGCTGGCGTGATTCCAGTGATGTGGAAACCAAGATTTAGTGAAATGTCATAATGCTTGTCTATACAGGGTGAGGCATTTATCTTGAGACATTTATCTTCATATCTCGGATATCAAGCACTGTACGAAAAAATGTCCAAAATCAAAAGTGAATTATTTTGCGGGGGAAATTCATTAGTTAAAAAATTACCCCCTTCCCCTTGTTAGGGGGGCTGGAGGGAGGGGGTAACTTTGAAATCTTAAATACGAACCCCTATTTTTAACGGTATATTCAAATTGTACACAATATTCGAGAAATGTTTTATTCTTGGTGTTTTTTCAATTGATCCAACCGTTTAGGAGATAGAGGCCCTGAAAGTGTGGAACTTTTTAAGTTTTGAACCCAATTTTATCGATGAAGACAAGAGATAGAGAGTGGGTCTTACAGACATTCCTATTCTACTTTTTAATGGTCTTTAAGAAACCGAAATCAGAATTTCAAAATCCAAAATTTTTCAATACACACGCAGAGACTGTCTCTTTAGGACTGCTGCCTCAAAAGTTTACTTGTGCACTGAAAAAATTTTGAACTTTTGAAATTCTGACTTCGAATTCTTAAAGACCATCAAAAAATAGAATAGGAATGTCTGCAGACCCACTCTTTATCTCTATGTTTTCATCGATAAAATTGGGTTCAAAACTTTAAAAGTTCCACACTTTCAGGGCCTCTATCTCCTAAACGGTTGGATCAATTGAAAAAACATCAAGAATAAAACAATTCTCGAATATTGTGTACAGTTTGAATATACCGTTAAAAATAGGGGTTCCTATTTACGATTTCAAAGTTACCCCCTCCCTCCAGCCCCCCTAACAAGGGGAGGGGGTAATTTTTTAACTAATGAATTTCCCCCGCGAAATAATTCACTTTTGATTTTGGACATTTTTTCGTACAATGCTTAGTTTCCGAGATATTCAGTTGTCTCAAGATAAATGCCTCACCCTGTATACAAGAAAATGACAACTGCTACGAAAGTGATTGTAAAATTGAATCTCCCTATTCCTAAGATGAAGAATAGGGAGACGTTCCACTTGTCCACAAAAGATTTTATTTCGTCATAGATGTACATTTCGTCTGCTAGGCAGACATCTTTCAGTGTGAGTTTTATAAAACCACAGTTTACTGGTTTATATATTTTTTACTTCCATATTCCTAATCTTACGTGTTAAGTATAAACATGTCATATGGTCCAACGAGTCATCCATCACACTCTTTTCCACCAGTGAAGGCTTTTTATGATTCGGACTGCATAAAACCACTTGAGAGGCAGAAGAAATGACAAGGTCTAAAAACAAATTTTGAACAGCCATATCCATGGTACAGACATTGTTTACCGCTAGAAATGGCATTTTCCATGCCGCTGGCTATGTTCAAATCTTAATTTCAGGACCATAAAAGTCGAATTTCAATATCTCAGTTCAATTTTGGAAAGACACTTAGAAGCCGACACCCTTCCTAAATGGAGCTTGAGGGATTTCTACATGAGGAATGGTATACAATCCCATTAACTACCAACCATTCCTATGCGAATTCAGGCTTTTGCTTGGACATTAGATTCTCTAAAAATGAATTAACAGCTTCAAAAGCTCATTATAAATTCAACCACAAAAAATTAAAAACAAGCACCCATTATGCTGTTCAGACTCGAACTATAGTACAATCCTTTAATCATTAACTATGTTGGTTGCCACACAACTTTCAATATTCGAATTTCACAATTTTACAAATATGATATTTATATAAGAGAATAGTACGAGGAACAATTTTTAAATTAATAAATGGATAAATTAAACAACTGTCTGCGTTTGACACACTGGAAGGTTTCTTGTTGAGACTGCTTATTTCTGATTTCACTCTTAAACTTAAAAACACCAGCTAAGAGAGCAAAATTTCGCTCAAAGTCGATTCCAATAAACCGATAAATGTTTTCTTCTTCAGACGTTTTTCCCAACCCTCATTTAAATCATGTCAAGAACTCCTTCCAGACACCACACAACACACACAAAGAAGATCATGTTCGATTCAATCTCACAAAACGACACAAAATTGTCTTTGTTTTTCGAAACTTCCTTCACACATACACACATCAGAGCCCAATTTATTTCCCCCCGCTTCTCTCTCCCACCCAGCACACTCGGATATAAAACTTTTCACTATGAATTAAGTTTTTTGTCACCGCATAAGAACGAGTTCATTTCGAGGAAATAAAGATTCGAATCGAATATCGAGTGTCATCGCTCGTTTAAAGTCTCTCATCTCCGCCCCCACCTCCGACTCACAAAAAGCAAGTCCTTTATACACTTTTTTAAGGACGTGAATCCCTTCCTCCCCAACCAACAACAACAGTCTCACATGATTTCTCTCTTCCCTTTTCGAACTCAATGGAGTTTCAGTTTTGTCTTCAGGCACAATACTCATCTACTCAAGGAGGCCGAAAGTGGCAAGAATTTTTTTTGTCCTTAAAAAAACATATTAAAAAAATAACATTTTCCTTATTTTTCTCTTTAAATAATGCGTATTTCCATCTCCTCCTCCTTACTTTATTATAAAAAAAATACAAGATTCTCTCTCTCCTTCAAATATTTGTAACCCAATGCCGTCTTTATCGTTCTTTCTCATCTCGATCAGTGGACCGTCAAGATGGAATTTCAAGCCGAGCCAATCCCTTTCGGATCAGACGACGGTGCCAAAAACGAAGTCACAACCATCCCCCGAAGGCAATCCACCCGAATGACCCCAACACGACGACGACCCCAACTTTTCTTTCCTATTTTTTCTTCACAACACGCTACTCTCACCGCCATAATCTTCGATTAAGACGCAAAAAAAAACTAAAATGCAAAAAAACTGCGAACTCAACTCCCATCAAGCACTTTGCTGCTAAACAAATCAAGAACTTTACAGAATAACCTTTAACATTTATTGACAAAACTTGTACACGATATAAAGTAACAATCCATACATTATACAAGGTGACCCGAAAAGGATTTTAAACTTCGTTAGTATATAAAAACACCATTGATGATACAACTGTTCTACCATGTAAAGTCAATTTCTTCCTGAATGGCCAATTTATTATGACCACCTCCTCAGTACTTCGTCAGGCCATGTTTCGCCTTCAATACTGCGTATTCTTTTTGGGATGGACTCAACGGAATGTTTATAGGTGGTTTGTGGAATCTGACACCGTACTTGATGAATACCACTTTCCCATTGTGTGAGATTTGATGGTTGTGAATATAGCTTCTTATGGCTTTTTTCAATTTCATCTCACAAATGCTCAATGGGATTGAGATCTGGAGTTTATGGGGGCTACCTCAATAAGTAAACTCTCCTTCATGTTCCTGAAACCTCTAGAACTTGGTCAGCAACGATATCTAGATAAGTTTTGCGATTTCGACGTTGATCGACACAAATTAAAGGGCCCAAAGCATGCCTGGTTTTGCTCGTCTGTTCTCCTTTACAATTCTAGACACTCTCACAAAGGAATTATATGACCTTGTCACTATCAGACGGCGCTCAAATTTTGTGGGTAGATGTAGGAAGGAGAGGTGACCGTATGCGCAGTTTGAGCGCCAGTCACTGTCGTAAACATAAGTTACAGCCATTTTTAGTTCAACTGTTGAAGGCGAGGTAAGCGGCATTTTTAGTCTAAATAATAGATCATCCTGTCCTTTGACCTGGAACCAGGTGAGCACAAGCACTCTAGAGTTGGGTAGAGCTTCTTCGAGGCCACTAGTACGTTAAATTGTGTGTTTTATATCAACTGGAGTAAAACATTTAAGGCTGGCTATGTTAGAATTTAAGTATTCTGATTATTATTTTTCAAAATGAATTTCACGCTATAACTTGTGAACTACATTCTAGCTGCACCTCACATTTTTGTGGTAGCCTTCCCTTGATGTGCTTTACTCAAGTACCAAATTTCATTGTCATCCGCCATTCTCAAGGTCTCATAGTTCCCTGTGTCTGCCTATGACGATCATAAGTTGCACGTTGAGACCCAGTCTTTTTGGCTAACAGTCCAATCTTTAAGGACTTTAACAACAGATGCTCTTGAAGATTTCATGAAACAGCAGTTTTGCTGATACTCGCTCCATGGTTCCGAGCTGCTAAATCATCTCACGTTCAAAGTCTGTCAAATCGCGTAGTTTACCCATATCTTCCACAAACAAATCACCTCTACTACTCTCATAAGCACTAAGCTTTCCTTTTATAATCTATGTTTCCTTTTTCTTCCCCCCCCCTAACCCTCTAGTGACAAAAGCATGACGCCATAGTTTAATTTACTTAAAACTGTCAGGTGGTCATAATAAATTGGTCATTGTGCAAAGATGACGGTCATTCGGTGTTTCAGAACGGCAAGATTGAAAAAAAAAAAAAGCGAGATTGGGTCAATTCTTGAGCCAATGTGGCTAAGCTGTCGATCTTCCTCCTCTAATCCACCGATTTTAAGGAAACTCGTATCTTATGTTAATCCCGAGAGGTGTTTACAGTCTTGCTGGAAATGAAAGCGTCCTTCGCTGTCATCTTCCTGCAATTTTAGAAAATTGCGGTTGCATATCAAGATATATTATACCTTGAAAAAAAGAGATGTAACGAAAGAAGCCCATAAGCCTCAACAAACAATTTAAACAAATTTTACAAAAAAATGACACATAACTATTTACGTAAATCGTATTAAAAATCCAAAATAAATTTCTTAATTTACAATTTCATTTGCAGTAAAAATAGAAAAAAAATCTCACAAATGACCGCTTTTATCACCCTTTTATTTTGAACAATAACTTAGCCGGCCGTTCCTGATGAAATTAATCGGAATTATTAAATTTATTTAAACACTATTTGTTAAGATTTATAGTGTTCTTTTATTAATATCGTCAGTAAAAATTGGAACTTACAGTACAAAGCACATTATCTACTTAGAATACAGAGTACAATATTCCTTTCTCAAGAAAATAAAACCCGGCCGCTGCTGTCTAACCTAGCTACTCAGAATTCAGTTATTCCACACCTTCCATCAAATCGAGGTTCAAGCTTTGAAGCCAAATTAAGCTTAAGACATTAGAACAAAATTCCGTTTACCCATAAAAACGGCGCTCAAAGGCACGGAATGTCAAAACCATTAATGATCTTTTTCGAAGAGAGGGACAAACGACTGTGACGGATAAAGATGACAAACGATAATCATCCATCTTAAGAAATCACCCACAAGGGTGACGACGACGAAAAGGAAACTTCCACAAACGCTTTTTTTCCTCCCCTCAATCGCAATTCCCATCGTGACACCGAAACATTTTACTTTTCACTCTTCATTTACCCTCCAAAATACATTTTCCGAAAGTAATACCAGCGCAGTCAATGAGCGACTATCGTTTTCATTTCTTGCGTGAACGCGTATCTCGACACAGAAAAACCAGCAAAACATTAATCCCAACCAACTGGCAAACGCATCTAAATAATTAGAACAATAGCCCGAATATTAAGTTTATGTATGTTACCAAGATACTGACAATTACCTCTGTTCCTGTTAAATCTTACAAACTACTACTCACCGAAAGAAACAAAATAATAATTGGGTGAATAACTAAGGACTGAATCACGTCTCGGTAAAATGAGCTCTCAGTCGCTGCAGAGTCCTTGTTGAGATCCGGTTGAGCCGACACTGAAGATTGTCCTTGAGATTTCCTTTCTCTGATATTATTCACATACCCCAACTCTAATATTCAGGGTGGTTATAATTAAGCTTTCCCTACTTAACCGCACTTTTTTTATTTTGCATTGCAATACCATAAATATGCCTAGTTACTGTGGACGTATCGTCCATCAGACAAAAAAGTGTGCTCGAAATGGTGCCCCATCAGGTCCAGGACAGTCTGAAAGCCTCACGAATTATGCCCTGATCTTCGTCCAAGCCCACATCGACTCTTCAACGACTGTACTGTTATTGGTCCGTGAAGCTAGCAACACCTGTAAACGATAATAGAACCTGGTGATCTTGTATGATAGTAATCGAAGCGATGAACCATGCAAATCTTGTGCCCCATGATCTGGACATTTTTCCTAACGAGTTTGGTGCCTGTAATATAACTAATTTCCTGTCTAGAGTGGGTTAAGTAGGGAAAGTTTAATTATAACCACCCTGTGTAGAGTAAGTAATTCTAAATGAATTAAATTGTACGTATTCAGAACAAAGTAACCACAAGGATCCAAGAATTTGGAATCATAAGATTTTTATAGAACATCCATACAAAATAACCTTCAAAAGTTCGGGAATCGCGAGGAATCGTACTGTTGAGTGGTCTATACTGGGTGATTCATAAAGGTAGGTCAAGAATGAAATACCATGTACAGTTAGCAGCGGGGAACAAAATTTTTCCTATAAACATGGGTCCGGAAATGCATCCTTACAGAGATAATGCAACTTGTACGAGGTAGGAATGACATTACAGTAGGTGCTCAAAATGCCGACCCTGAGCCTCGATGCAGGTGTATGTAATGTTTGAAACGCCCAGGAATGTGGGTGATCACGGTCTGGAAAACGCTGTTGGTAAATCCTTTCCGCTTCAGTAGCATTACCCTGTGCCTCGCCGTAGACGAGATGCATGTCCGCAAGCTCCGCCTGTTAGTCAAGCGATCCATTGTACGACAATGGAGTTACATGTTTCGTTTCCTCTCTATTAAAGGAGAGAACACGAACAATTTACATGTTTAGATCCTAATTTACGTGGACCCTACCATTGCCGTCCGGGTAACGCACATCCATTCCTACCTCGTACAAGTTGCATTATCTCTGTAAGGATGCATTTCCGGACCCATGTTTATATGAAAAATATTGTTCCCCGCTACAAACTGTACATGATATATCATTCTTGACCTACCTTTCTGAATTACCCTATGTATATAACATCAGCCAGACCTATCACCTGGGGGGGGGCACCTCAAATCCAAGATTTACGCTGATAACACTAGTCAACACGCATTTTGTGACTAAGACCACTCAGTGTTCTTAGTAGTAAGTTGTATGTAGAATCCGAATCTGCTTTTAGATTTTTTTCTATCACGTCACGTTTCCAAGTTATGCACATCGAGACTTCTATGTTAAAGTAATGGGAGTGCAGAGAAGCGGCTACATTGTTAAAGTATCCATATTTTGGGGCCGCAAGGAAATTTACCAGGCCCCAAACACTGAATGATTTAAAAATGTTTCATTGTAAAACAAGAAAGCTGTGCGTGCTAGAGAAATTTAAAAATTATATTCGTAATCAGCAGAAAAAATACTACCAAAAATCACCCGCTTTCATTTTGTCACAAGAAAAATCTTAAATTTTGTTGGCCAGTGTAATATTGTCGTTGATCCACAAGGATGATTATCTATCTGGCATCCACAATGAGGAACTTTTCTTAGCAGACTGATCCTATTATCCTTAGCCGAATGACAATAGCGACTGTGTCTTGCGAAGTCTTTTTTACTTGTACTATAAAGGCCCCTCTAATTCCAGACTTCTGAGACACTTCTTATTTGTTACAGAACAACGTGTAAGATATGAATGAAGAAAGTTCTCAAAGCTTATATCTGTTATAATTCTGCAATTCCCGAAAACCTAACCTAACCTGTTCCAAAAAATGGTGCACTACTACAACTAGTCTGCCTTACCGCTGAAATGGCCCAACCAGATCACTTGATATAACTCTGAAATTCTTTTTGTGTGGATATATGAAGGAAACTGTTCATATTTCACCTACGTCATCAAATCTGTCCGAGTTACACGGCGAAATGTTGTTGCCATTGAACCATCGACGTGAACATGTTGGACGCTATGACAAGAATTAGAGTATCGCCTGGACATCCGCCATAAGACACGCTGTTCCGATATTGAATGCTTGTGATTCATAGTGGTATACGCGAGCATTTCTTATTCAGTGATACTTTATACATTGTACAGTATACTTTTCAAATTTCTTGTATTCCATTATTAGTTTTACCATGTCCGTCTGCCTGTCCCCTTCGTATTTTCTACAATTTTTGACGTAAAGGTTGAAATTTGGAATGTAGCTTACTATGGGTATGAGCACCTTCACTATTTAGTTTGGCTTCGATTGGCCCACTGAGGT
This sequence comes from Rhysida immarginata, assembly GCA_023313115.1. Taxonomy (NCBI): domain Eukaryota; kingdom Metazoa; phylum Arthropoda; class Chilopoda; order Scolopendromorpha; family Scolopendridae; genus Rhysida; species Rhysida immarginata. Next base: position 372,675 of record JAHWFO010009918.1, on the reverse strand, counting down.
CGGAGTTACGGGGGTGTGAGTCAGAGGGGTCCATCTTTCTATATAGTAAATGAGTATGTAAAGGAGTGAAGTTTGGTATGCATATTCCTATCTTGTTCGGACCAAATTGTCCCAGAGGAGTCCAGAGGGATCGAAATTGTCGGGGTAGCGGTCACGTGCTCTTTAGAACTATTAACGTTATCAAAAGGCAACATATGGTATGTGATATACTCGCTCGAAAATGATCAGATACAAGAGAAGAAAGAGCTCTATTACAATTCTAAATACTATGTTCGAGAAAATCAATGATAAAAAGGGGGGTTAATGGTGCGAATACAATGGGTGAAAAATAGATGAACTCAGGGCTACCGCTACTTTCTTATATCTTCCTCCTTGCGGGATTAATTTCTTGTTTTGTACTAAGCAGGTAAAGCGGTTTCATTAGAACAGGTCATTTTGGCCATATTCTGCCGTTACTGCACTAGCAAAGTAAAACAGCGGTCTCGAGTGAGGTTCACTTCTCTACAATGTTCCCTAAAACTGCCTCCTGCTTAGCAATCACAAATTTCCAGACACGTTAGCTAAGCTTTTTGCTATCGCGAACCGCTAAAGCTCCTATCCGAATCTTTATCCGCACATCAAAGCAACGAATGAAATCGATTGCATATTAAATATTTGCATTCGGAGTTCCCTTAACAAAGTACTTTTACCCATTGGGAGTTATTATTAAAATAGATTTATAACTTAACCAATAAAATATTAACTTCAAACAAAATGAATAAACAGGCAATAAATCAAAATTTATTGACACCAGGAGCAACTTAAAACTTCAAGCCTTAACTCAAAACCAGTCACAGAGCGACAAAAGTTAAATAAATAAATAAACAACCTGGCCTGGACCTCTTTACAAGAAACTACACATAAAGGCACTGCTTCCCATTATTCGCTACAACGAAGGTAAAAGGTGGGGGATAAAAAGGGTGACGTCTGGTGGTGGTCTCTCTCTCTCTCTCTTTCTCTCTATCTCTCAGGGGCATTTTAATCTTGTTCAAAGTCGACACGCCTCTCCAGCCAAGTGGCTCAGTGGGAGTTGACACTGGTCGCCGGTGGTGGAACCCCCACCCTTCTCACTCCGTAGACGCGATGACAAATGTCTTGCCACCCAAATCCCTCTACCCCCTACTTCATCCCCTACTTGCTCACTTCATCTCTCTCTATTCTACCCCCTTTTCCCATTCCCACTTTTTTTCCCTACCCACTTCATTCACCCATTTCCATCCGTCCATTTTCGCTCTTTTTACCCGGGTTCAACGACGGATGAAATCCGTACATTTTCCATAGGGGTTGGTAGCAGTTCAAGCGAATTGACGATGAAGAAGTCAACGGAAAAAAAAAAGTATGTGTAATGAAAAAAAAAGTCGAACATAGGGGAAGAGAGAGAGAGACCAAAGATAAAGAGGAAACACAAGAGATCCGGAAAAGGGGGTTAACAAAAAGAAGTACAAGGATGAGCGAGTGGAGATTTTACTGGGGGACAAAAGATTAGAGAACTTAAGAATGGACAATAAAATCCATCGCTAAACTAAACTTTGTCTTAATTCCAAAGAAATTGAACAAATAGCACTAGTATGAATTTTTCTATACCACGTATGAATTAAATCAGAATGAAATGAAATCCGTGGCAGACTCCAGACCTCTGATTCATGAATTTGATAATAAAAAAAAAAATAAATCGACGCACTTCTCAAAATTTTCAGAGAATTCACAAAGTTTAACATTAACGTAAATGCCCGAACTGTTGAATAAGATTTTAAGATGTCGTGGCAAGTATATTATTTTGCAGATCGGCTTCAAATCCCGTCGTTGATTATATTTTTTTTTCGTTTTTTTTCATGAATTCATTTTAAGATGCATTAAAGTGTGTAATACATTTTATAAACATTATCCCAATTTTCCACTTTCCTACGGAGAGAAGTCTTGTAAAATAAATATCTGTTAAAAGTTATATTTTTTTCATAAAATAAATAATTGTTAAAAGTTATATTTAACGGAGAGACGGAAAGTAATATCACTTCCACAATAAAAGTTATTTATTCTGAATGCACATTTCAGCAGCTATGGTACCCTCATCGGCATGTCATGGAATGAGAAATACGAGTTAAGTGTGGATAGGGACATGATAAAGGACACAATAAGAGGACACAATTCGTATACACCATATTAAATTGTTTTTGTGGACAAGAGGTTATTGGTCCTTTATTAAATCATGAACGAATATATAAGAGTAACTAGTGATAGCAGGTATTGGTCTAATGGCACGTGTACGTGCAAAGATGTCTCTTAAATGAATATAACGCGTAAATAATGTTGATGTGAAATGTTTAGCAGTACGTGTTTTAATGGTACCAAATGGAACTTTCAATCCTAAGATATGGCATGCAATATATCAAACAACTCGTAACAACGTGCCATGAGTGAATATCACGAGTAAATAATGATAATGGTTATTGGTTAGGTAGCACGTGCCCTAATGGTGCCATATGGTACCATTGGAACTTTCAATGCTAAGATATGGCATGTAATATATCAAACAACTCGTAACAACGTGCCATGAGCGAATATCACGAGAAAATAATGATAATGGTTATTGGTTAGGTTGCATGTACCCTAATGGTACAATATAGTATTGTTAGAACTTTCAATGGTAAGATATGGCGTGTAAAATTATTTTATTTAATATTATTTAATATCAACCAACTCATTACGAGTTGTTAGATCTATTGTTATCCAAAGCTTATTTGTATCAAGAGCATAATGCTGTTAAGCTTAATGTTATCTAAAACTCACTACTGTTATACGTATTGCTAATTAATAGTAGTTAATCGCTTGCTTCGATAGTAGACGATAACGTAGAAACACTTTAGTAATATGAAAAAATAATAGATGCTTACACACAACGCTTCAGCAATTAAGGCTCACTTCTTTTATCATTATGTGGGAATTCTTACAAATTAATAAACTTTTATTTTTTTAAATGCATGAGGAATAGCTCCCTCTCCATTTACCTTTCAGTTCTTCAAGTTTATTCGTTTAAATTCTCTCTATACATTAGCTTACTTAAATAGTAATTTACAATTTAGTTTTCATATTTATTTATTTTCTCTTAAGTGTTTTAAAATGTTGATTAATTCAATATATCCATGTACGATGCTATAACATGAAAATGTGCTCCCTTTATCCGCTTTGGCGGTAAAATCATTCTTGTTTATTCCTTCATCTGCACTTTTTAACCCTCCATTTTTTAAATCAAAAATTGGTTTTCTTGAACCTTTTATTTAGAAAATATAAAAGAACACTATCTTATTTCCTTTCTTATCATTTTCGATCGAATGATATATCACACCCTATATGTTGCCTAAATTTCTTAAGACCCAATGATTGCCACCCCCACAACTCCGAAATGTTGATCTTGCTTAGAGGAATCTGCATACCGAATTTCACTCCTTTATATGCATAAATACGCATAAATGAAATAAGGAATTTCACTCCTTTATTAGACCTTTCGGTCCCCTCTAATTTCCGCCCCCGAAACTCCGACCCCAGTGGGCCAATCAAAACCAAACTAAATATTGAAGGTGCACATGCCCATAGTAAGCTACATTCCGAATTTCAACCTTCTACCTCAAAAAATGCGGAAATTATGAAGGAAACGGACGGACGGATGGACAGACAGACGGACATTGTGAAAACAATAATTAGCTCCATTCTTAGGAATGAACAATTTGAACTAGCCAATTAGAATAAATTTTTATAGCATGCAATAAAAATTATAAAAGAGAACAATCCAGCTCTGCCAAAAACATTTTAATCTCAAGAAAATGTCAAAATATTATATTTTGAAGATTATCAAAAAATGCTACATTTTCTGGAATCTGTAGAAATTTCAAGAGAAAAAAAAAACAGTGGAAGAAAAATTTTCATCACATAGCTGATGTAGCTTAGCAGTGGATTCCTATTCCTTCAGATAAAATACTCCCAAGGAATATATTTACAAGTACAACTATTATTTCACGCATTTATTAACTTCCCGCAATACTTTCATACATCCACTCTAGCTCACGCAATAGAGCTCATCTGCCATGGCTCGATGACTGACTTCGAGATTTCGTTTCTACAACTGTCTACATGTTGTCATATTAAGTTCTACATTTCATCATTATTTACGTTTATGCATTACCTCCACCTGTTATTTGCGATATAATTAAAATATACTTTTTAAACTAAAAAAAAATTGCACAGATGTATAAAAAAGAATACAAAAGTAAATATCGATCTCCGCCCAAATGCTGTTTAAATTTACATTATCGGTTTAAACAGATGCAAACATAAATCTCAAAGCGATTAATATCTTCCATGCGCTTACTCACGGATCGATTTTGATTGACCGACCATCATCTAAAGAATTCAAAAAAAATTTTTTCCCCCACTAAAATCAACTTAAAAATTCATGATTCGAGAAGATATATTGAATAAAAATTTTGTAACTATATCTATGTATGCATATAATCAAATTTTATCCGAGACGGCAAGCAACGGAACCAATGAAATTAAAACGCATTTACGGGGTTTATTAAATTGTGCCTAGACGGTTTTTCATCTCATTGGGCCTATTAAGATATTAATTTTTTTCTAAAATTAAAGAAATAGCAATAGCATTCATCCCAGCGAAGTAAAGTAAATAAATTCGACATGGACTCCTCTCATTAAGACATATAATTTTCATGAATAAATTGATTGGCTCTAATGAGCTATTTGGGAGTTATTACGGTCTCTCCAACTGGTGGTTAACTTATGTTTACGTCCACTTCAATTCGAAATTTGTTTTTCACTGAAACCGACATTAAAGATTTTTTCAGTTCAAAAATCGGAAGTGATACGGGAGGAGGGGGGTTAGTGTAAATATAATAAATATACTAATTAATATATAATAGAAAAATATTTTCAAATTAAAATTTTATCTTTAAACGCTAAAACAACAAGCTTTTACTTTTCCTCTGCTTTCAATTTTAAAATATCTTTCATTACTGTCATTATGATGGAATTGTATGACAAAATCACGTCTTTTTTCCAAGGTATACGGAATACATCGAATTCTACACTGAAAACTAGTAGCGATTTCATAGAATACTATACTCTGTTAAACAAAACATGAAATAGGCGTGTCCAATTAAATTTCCTTACTTACTTTCAAACACGCTTATCCGTTAGGGTCGCGGGGGCAGCAGCCCCATGGAAGATCTCCAGCGCTCGCGATCTTCCGCCATCAGGCGCATGTCCTCAATGGTAATACCCAAGCCACTCGAACCCAGACTCTCCACCTGGTTCTAGGCCGACCCCTAGGTCTCTTATTCACCGGCTTGGAAAATAGCAACTGCCAAGGCAGACCAGCTTGCGGCATCGGTATCACGTGGTCATACCAAGGCAACTGAGATCTCTCAATGCGGATAAATAGCGACTCAGCACCTAAAGAATCCCTTATTGTGCTGCTGTGCATCCTAATTTTATATTACTAGCCATTGTGACTTTTACTTTGAAACAATGCCTAATAAATCGGAAATTTAACCGGAAAAGCCTAGTTCATCTTTCGCTGGAGAGAGTAGAACCTCCAAATCTTTCATAAAACAATAGGAATATCATACACTTTTAAGTAGAGATATTTTATATAAATCGGGACAAAGGGGAACAGAAAAAACGACAGAGACAAAGGAAGAAAATCGAGACGTCTGGTTACCTTAAATGTAAGTTTGTGATCAAATTTTGTACATCTAACTCCTCCGAAACGCCAAGCAGGAGACCAATAAAATTAAAACCCACTTAGAGGGTTCTTTAAACTATGTCTTGACGTATTTTTAATTACAATTCTCTTCTTATTCCTTTGGCATTACAGACTTACGCAATCCTTGTCCTGAATCGACATATTCCAATCCGCGCAGATCTTTCTGAATGTGTTTCTTCGTAATCACATTAGTAACTCAGCCTAGCAAGGGATTGGCCTACTGCGGGTAGCTCGGGTGGCCCGCGCTGCTAGTAACGGACAAACACAAACATCGATAACCTTAGCGGGATTCGAACCCATGAGTCGCTGGGCTCGAGAGTAACAAATCCTGCGCCGGCCACCGAGTGGGCGTTTAATTGCAATTAGTTAAGATCCTTAAAGAGCTATTAATTATACAGGGTGATTCTGAAAAAGTGTGTATAACTGTAAGCAATGACGGAGGTGACCAGAATGAACATTTTCTTTTAATACAATGTGAGTCCGAATTTGAATGCTAAATGAGATATGAACAGAAATAAAAATGCCGCCACCAAGATCAACAAGTTAATAACTTAGGTTCTGCAACGCCTAGAGAATGAATTTTGGAGGAATAATAGGGTACATAAAACTCTGCATACCGTTAAAGTTTGATCGAATTCCAACGAGTAGTTTCCGAGGTATGCACTCAACATCGTAACACGTGCTGGTTAGTACTCGCATGTGAGCAGTGTTACGATTTTGAATGCGTAACTCGGAAACTACTCGTTGGAATACGATCAAATTTTAACGGTATCCACACAATTTCATGTATAAATTTTTTTTTTATACCTTATTATAGCAACATCTTCTAGAAAGAAAGCCAAACAACGAAACTTCATACATTGTTACATCATCATAAGTCGACCAAATTTAGTTGCCATCAGATCTTACTACCATTATTATTGTTAGAAAAACTATCAACAATAGTCGAATTATGATGATGTAGCAACGAGGCCTACGAGATAACAAGGCCTGGAAGCGAAAAAAGTCACCTGACCAACGGGATGCTAGCAACAATCCAACCTTCATTGTCTCCATCTTGAATGTTAACAATCAGGGTTTTTCCTTTTATTAGGTTGAATTGTTGCTAGCACCCCGATGATCAGGTGACTTTTCCGCTTCCAGGCCTTGTTATCTCGTAGGCCTCGTTGCTACATCATCATAATTCGAAGCCATCGTTGCTACATCACACTGAAGCGGCTATTGTTAATCGTATTTCCACCAATAATAAGCCCTAAATTTGGCCGTTTGATGATGATGTAACAATGTATACAGTTTCTGTGCGCAGGCCTTCTGTCTAGGTGGTGTTGGCTCAACGCCACCTAAAAAACAAAGCCTTCTCACTGCCTGTGGACTGCGTCGTCAAACCAGGGCTGACAATCCAACTTTCATTGTTTACAACAAACGAAAAAACGCTGATTACAACGGTGCTTTTTCGTTTGTTGTAAATAATGAAAGTTGAATTGTCAGCCCAGGTGTGATGACGCAGTGACCAGGCTTTGTTTTTTAGGTGGCGTTGAGTCAACACCACCTAGACAGAAGGCCTGCGCACAGAAACGTTATACATTGTTACATCACACAAAAGCGGCTATTGTTAATCGTATTTCTACCAATAATAAGCCCTGAATTTGGCCGTTTGATGATGATGTAAGAAAGCCTGAGCGCGGAAACGTCATACATTGTTGCACCATGATACGAATTCATAATTTAAAGCTTATTATTGGCAGAAATGCGATTAAATATGACTTTTTATGATGATGTAACAATGTATGAAATTTTCGCGCTCAGGCTTTGAGTAGAGGTGGTGTTGTCTATACAAAGCCATGGCACTACGTCACTTCTATTGTTGAAACGTCACGAAAACCAATGGAATATTTTGAAATGTGAATTTTGTATTTTAGATAAATAAGTAAATACAGTATAATAAAATACATTCCTACCAAACATGGGTCATTTACTTTTTTAATAAATCATTTTATTTTAAATTTTAAATATCCTTAATTTGTTTTTAAAATTCTTTTTGCATGACGTCACAAAATCCATCCGTTTGCATGATGTCACAAAAACAGTGCCAGGGCTTGTTCAGATTGCGTCGGCTTCGGATGTTGGCTGTAGTTTTTGTAACAATGTGAAACTTCCAACAATGGGTTTCTTGCGATCTGTTGTGGGCACGGTCTATAAATATTCATGGTCATTGAGCTCCATTGTTAAAATGAAGCTAAAGTTTCTAGCTCCCGGTAGGGCGGGAACTCTATTGAAAATTGGCGCTGCAAGTACAATCTGCCCAACTGCGCCTGCAGCGCCACCCTATCGGCAGACAGAAACTTTACATTCGTATTCAGTTTCAATGAAAATCTCTATCGCAGGTTGTGGTCGGGAATAGTCAACACCTCCTAAAGAAATTGGAATCTCTTTAGGAGGTATTGGAATAGTGCGATCTATGCGGCACCTGGCGCGATCCGTTTTCCTTAGCTTCTCGAAACAATGGAAAATGGCCGAAGCTCGATGACCATGAATATCTATAGACCGTGGTTGTGGGTTTTTTACGGTAAACAGTGGGGAATTGAGGTAAAAGAGGATAAATCAAAGTTTGTGAATTTCATCAAAAACTTGGAAAATTCTTCGTCAATTTTAGACTATTTCCTCACCGAACGATAACTTCTCTGTAATCTTGAAAAAATCCATAATGAGGATTAGATTTTGCTAAAAAAAAACAAATTGCCATAGTATCCGTATTATCGAAAAAAAGTCAATAAAATCGACACGCACGGGCTCCTCTCAGCGACATAAAATTTTTTGGATATAAATTGATGGTGTATGAAGAAACGAAAAGAATATTAATTCCAGTAATACAAACAACAATTGCAG
>JAHWFO010009918.1:350755-363574 GCA_023313115.1 Rhysida immarginata | reverse complement strand
TTGAACATATCCACATCTCTTCTCCCCTTTTATATTTTTTCTGGTTTTCTGCAATTGTTGTTAGTATGAAGAAACATTTGGGAGAAACTAAGGTTTTCATTTTAGGAATAATTAAAAATTTGCCTATATTCTCGTCGAAATAGCAGAATTCGGAATCTGACATTAAGTGTTAAGAGGTTTTAACTTTATATTAATGACTTCAATTTCTAACAATCGAAAAAAATCAATTTAAAAATTTCTAATAAATCAATAGATTTTGTCCTGTAAAACGCCGGCGAATGTAAAAATAAATAAATAAATAATAAATAAAAATAAAAAAAAATCTTAGCATAGATGTATTAATTTTGAAAAAAAAAGAATGAAAACAAGAACAATGTTAAAATTAAAATCAAAAATATAAAACTCAGTGAACAAATTGTTGTCGAAGAGTTGAGGCAATTTTAATATTCTCTACAATTATTAAGACGCCCTGTTGTGATTAAATGTTTAAAAAAAAAGATACTCAAGATTTCCTCCAACCATCATATTCATTTTATCATTTTAGACATAAAATGTTAATTATGCAAATCTTCGATTTAAAAAAAAAAAATTAAAAACAAAAAATTCCTCAATTCCAACTATACAACTCGCATCCAAATTCCATCCATTAAACCCCAACCACTTCGCTTTTCACTATCAATCCACTGTGCACAATCACAAAAACAACAAAAAGCCCCAAAAACCCTGCTCAGATTAACGACAGAAGCAGGTTCCCTTATCTAAATATCATTACTAAAAAAGAAAGACGCCCATTAAAAATTATTACACCTCGAAAAAGGGGGGGGGGGAATACAATAACAACCAACAACAAAAAGGCGCATGAACGACATCATGAACGTGTCTCCTCTGTGTTGTATAACGATGAAGATAATGGTGATAAGGGGGTTTCCATTATGCGTATATCACGGTTTAACGACCCTACGCCACAAGTTTATTACTCATCCACGTCATTCGGTGTAGCGGGGGTCGGTTGGCGACAAACCCTCGACTCCTTCTCCCGACACCATAATAGCGCGGAGCAAGGGGGAGGTTAGGACGCACACGCAGGGTGTAAATGGGGATATAAAACACACCTCACGAAGGGGAAACAAAACACCAAAAGGCGTTTGAGTGGCGACACTTTAGGGAACGCGAAAAATCTTTTTTCCTTGCCAACGACACTGAAAAAAAAATGAGCTCAACACAAAGCGAAACTTCATTTTTTACAACTAGGTCACTGGCCAACATCAATCGACGCTGTCTTTCAATAGCGATCGCACTGTTATCAAACTGTATATGCAGACATGGAGCCGGAGGAAAAAACTGAAAAAAGACAAAATGGAGATGTGGAAGACACAAGAGCACCACGGATCGGGATGGGAGAATTCTGACACTTGCAATGAACACCATCGCAGTCTCTGACAAATATCCTTCAAAATCAACCATTCATCGTCACCTCAAAATAAATCTAATGCTGTTTATGGAAAAATGGTAAAAAAGCCACAGCTGAAACCTGAACGTGTTACTGCAGATTGGAATGGGCTAGAAAAACTTGGGACGATGAATGGCACTGTACTGAAATAATGCCTCAGTGATGAAATAAATGGAACCTAGTACTGGCATGACCTTCGATATGAACCCAAGATATTCTTCAGCAAACTGTCTGATAGCGGTTCTGTGATGGTTTGGAGACGCTTTGCGTTTAATGGCACTATAAGTATAGTGATTCTCAAAGAAAGCAAACTTCTGTATTAACCATTTTTGCACATCTTTCGCCATTTTTGAGCATCCTTTCTGGCGAAAATTTAGTGTTCCAACATGTGCGCCAATACACACATTCAGATCGACAAAAAAGGCTAGATGAGCATCATATCCACGTAATGCAATGACCAACAAGATGCTCCGATCTGAACCTCATAGATAACCTATGGGGTATCATGACTCGTGAGATATACCGAAGTGTCGGCAGTATTAGTCTGTCAGAGAACTACAAGTTGCAACAGAACAGTGCTGGTTTTATTTTCTGGCTTTTTGTTTGTAAATCTCTATATTTATGGAATAATGACACTGATCATTTATTATTAGTTTATATTTTATGGACAGGCCTTATATTCCAACAAGTTGGTGCACCCAGCACAATTAGATTCAACTTTGACAAGGTGGGCAACCGACTGGCCAAACGACACAGTTTTTACGTGATTAAAGAAAAACATTATTAGGGAAAAGATACTCCATAAATATTTCATTAAACCCCAGAGTAACTGCTCCAAGACTCCCTACTGCTAGTTTCGGGTCCGCATATTTCTTCTTGCTTTGCCTGAAAACAACCGTACTGCTGGATACAAGTACATAACAACAAAAGAACCAACACATGCATTTACGCATCTATACAGAAACCTAGATATTTTACACAAAGCAGGCCGGCGCTTTCAACTCCAGGATATTGCAAGAGACAAAAGTGCGCGAGGAGGGAGTGGGGCGAAAACTCCAATAAAATGACAGTTGAAGAACGGGGGAGGTAGAGTGGGAGCAATGTCTATAATTTATACTGGAGAAGAGAAGGAGGAGGAGGAGAAGGGAAAGAAGGAAGCCAGGTTTAAGAATCAGCCATGCAATCACCCCGCTGGTACCATTTTCATGCGGCGGTGTAGGAGGAATTTCGCCCGAGTCGCCGCTGTGCGTTGGGTCGGCAATTAGGTTGGCGGAGTGGGCGGGGTCTTCGCGTCTGTGGATCCGGGGACGGCCCATCCTTCAGCGTCGTCTTGTCTCCGTCGTAATTGCCAGGTGGTGGCTCAGCGACAAAACCTAACTCCCCCCTCCTTCTTTTCGTGATCCTCCCTCCCTTTTCCATCCATCCATCCATCCCCCACTCCTCCCGCTCATTCTATCCTCCCGTCTCTCTCTCTCTCTCTCCACCTTTCTTCCTACCTATCTCTACTGGCCCCTTGTCAGTCTGCTAATGATAAGGCCAACTGACACCCCTCTCACCGACGCGTAGCACCTGGCATCGTACCTGTGACGTCATCATCCTCTCTCTCTCGCTCCGCTGAATGTAGTAAAAATGGAATTATACACAGTGTACGTGTTTTCTTTCATCATTACATCCATATTCAATTCCCCACTCCTGACGTTTGTCAAAGATGCCCTTTTCCATTGCATTCCTGCAACATCGCTTAAGCAAAGTACTCCAAACCAAAATCGATGATCTACATAAAATGCAATTAGGAAAGAAAAAAATAATTTTCTCCCAGTCTACTTATACAGTCATGTAAAAAAAAAATAGAAACACTGCCAAAGTGTTTTTTTGTTTATGTTTACTCATTATTATTTACAAAACATCAAGATTTATTGACAAAAAAGGTAACAAATTAATTTTTAAGCAAGAGAGTTGAATAAATAATGGAGACATGCACCTACCATAAAACTTTAAGATCATTTTCTGAAAACAAAAATATAAAAAAAAAACTTGTGCAGTCTTTCATTGGGATTATCTTCCCAGACTGCACGTAATTTGCCACCCGAATTTTATTGCATGTCATTGGCATAAACTACCCTCACAAGATCACCTCATAGATTTCCTATGGGGTTTAAGTCGGGAATGCTGGCCAATCTAAAATTGTGATGTTTTGGTACAACCCTTTTTTGTTGTCTTTGCTGCATGACAAAATGCATTGTCTTGCTAGAAGATCAAATTATAATTATCTGTGACAAGCAATACCATTCACACGAACTATGTGCAGCCTGGGAAGATATTTCCAATGAAAGGCTGCACAAAGTAGCAGAAACAACGAAAGATAAAATCTTTCAATTATTTTAAAGAAAGGGGAAATATAGATACTAAAACCTTTTCTAAAACTTCTATGTCATCAATGTTTCTAATTTACATGATAGTACCAGTGATTGCTAGAACAGGAGGGAGGTCTCTAGCAGTAGTCTAGACATATTTTCCAAACGCTCTGACAACTCTTGAGGCCTCAAGATAATCAAATGACCAATTCTTCATTGAATTAAAATTCGCATTAAAAAGTCGCTTAATATTTCACGTCATTACCACGCCCGCCAATATTACCAAGGTTACGGTAAAGCAGACACAGGTGATATCAGGAAACTCACGTGTCAACAATACACTAATGTTGTGCAATAAATGAAGTGCTATCTCTTCTAGGTTCCTCAGAAATTTAAAAAGATTTAGATGTTAGAATGACACAGATCGGTCATTAAGTATGTTGGTAAAATTTTCTATTTTCTTCAAAATGTTCCCTGTAGGTCAGCGAGAGAGCAAACTTAAGATTGTTAGTAGCCCAAATTTCATTAAAAAAAACTAGCAGCATTACCTCTGTGATCATTGATTGAGTGCAATCTTGGAATGAGATGCTTTTCTTTCAATAATATTTTGCATTTCATCTGTCCGCCTCCTAAAAGAGTACACCCACTCATTACAGTATGAGTTTTAAAGTACTAGAAATATATTTCTCCTTAATCAATAAAAGGAAGACTGCAATGCGCATTTTATGAATTAGGTTTACTTTGAAAAATTTTCCTGATTACATTCATTTTAGAAAGGTTCTCCATATACATTCAGTCAAATAAATACCGAAAATTTTTCATTTAAAAATATATAAAAGATATGAAAAAAATGTTTTCGCTCTAAGACGGCACCAATATACATATCTACTTCCGTTACCGGTTTTGTTAGTTGACCAAAAAGGTACTCTGCGATTTTTTAAAAGGATAAAAATATCCTACAACGAGTTTGGCTCAAATTTTGTGTTGCCAACGAAATTTTTTCTTGGGTTGAAACGTTGGAAAAGGCCAAGTTTGTGGAATTCTTGGATTTTGCACCAAGATGATGCGCGCACCTTTGTAAGCGAAATTTTGACTGAAATTTCAACGAATGTCGTCGACCAAGCACCGTATTCACCAGAAATGGCCCCGTGTGACCCTTTACTATTTCCCAAACTCAAATGACCGTCTCGTGGAAGACGCTTTGAGTCGCCATAAAACAAAATTCGCAGAAGCTGCGTATAAGAAGTGTTTCGACGATTAGAGTATGCATTGGCATCAAAAAGGGCCGATCTCAAGGGGGCAAAATAAATTTGGATCATTAATACCACTATGTTGTGTTTTAAGAACAATTCCCATTATTTATTTGGAACGTAACTATCACGAGGCAAATTTTACAAGTATAAACTCATCTTATAAATATCTTGTAAATCTAGGAAAAAAAAAAGTTCCAGACATAAAAAAATCTGGACCTTTATCATAATTAGACTTCCTCTATAAAGCAGTGTGAAGAAGAAGTAGAAAAAAATTACAAAAAAAATAATCGCTAATCTCCTCCACGCTTAACGGAAGCATTGCAGGAAGAGGCAAAAAAAAAAAAAAAAAAAAAAAAAATACACCTCGAGCATTAAAAAATCCTGATAAGGATCTCACATTAAATACATATTTAAACGAAATTAAGCAATAGAGGGAGAGAGAGGAAAACAAAAACGGTCCCATTCAAATACAGTTATTAAAACAAAAGGAATTACCAAGAGCCATCAATTCGGTGACGACACGGCAAAATTCAGACGGCTTCCGGGGAGACAAAGCCCCCTCCATCATCATTGACAGAATAAAAAGAAATCCATGAGGCAAGATAGAGGGAAAAAAAATTGTTTTCATTTTTCTCGATTTCTTTAAAAAGAAATTCCGACTCGCAGATGAAACAACCAGAAATGCTCTGAGATATACACTAAGAAGAAAGTTGCTAACCGCGAAAACTAATTAAATAATTAATGAACTTCCTTGTTAGATCATGAAATAAAATATCAAATGCTAGAAAATTAATTTTCTTCGAAGGATTTCGCTTCCGCTACAAGATATCTATACGGGGACATCACTATTTCTATTTCTTAAAGAGAAGCATAAAACTATTTGAATCAAAAAATTTAAATTTTTAAATCATAATCATCCAGTCAATGAACAGGAACAGACCTAATTTTCTACATTTCTAATTTCGGGAGATGATTATCACCATTAAAAAAAAAAAAAAAAAAAAAAAGGCCCTACATCCGAAAACGCATAATTTTCCAGATAAAATACTTCTATGCCCCCTACGTATGAAAGAGAGAATGGTAATAGTCGGGAGTTCGCAGGATCACACCAAGAGACGTAACCCCAATAGAGAGCACTTTACCAACATCCCCTTTTTTATTCCGTCTTGTGGAGAGAATTACCTTCCCGTATTTCGTTACCACCCTGTATACATAATTCTTGTTTTTTTTTTTCGTGATAAATAAATATTTTGCGAATTAATATCAGAAACTAATGAAAAAAACCAAACAACAAATAATCTGAATAACATGTTTTTTTTTTCGTGATCTCCACGATCACTGGATCATGTCATGAAATTTAGGAAGTTTGCCTCAGCAATCGCTAAACGCGATCCCCTATTGGGAACACGATTTTAAAAGACTCTCGCGAGAACATTTTTACAGATGCCAGCAACTTGAATAAAAAAGGTACAGCATTAGGGTTCCCTCTTTCTAATGGTGCAGTAGTTTATATATCCGTACGATAAAAAATTCGAATTTATAAGTTGTTGTCCGAAACACTTTATAGCTGCGGTTACTTTCTCGTCATTATAATAAAGGGTTGAATGCTAGAGCTATGCCCTAATTAAATTAAGATGAAAAAAAAGGAAATATTCTGTGAATGGATTCTAACCATGGACCATACGTGTCTGTCCAACTGATCACAGATACCGAGTTTTCATCAGCTTTCTGATGGTTTAGAAAGGAGGAATTCGACCTGCATGTTGGGTACCTGTCCTATCATGTGGTTTCCTCTTTCAACTACATCTTTGGTTGTAGTAATTTTTAGGATATTTGGAGATAACCTTGCTGTATCATATCCGCAATTGTCCATTCGTAGAGACGACGAGGTAGAAGCTCATGATGCCTGGTTCGAATCCAGATCAAGGAACTGTTTCTTTTCGTTTTGAATTTTCATTATAGACCTTATAAGGAAAAAGTTTTCATTAGACCGGTTCAAGTTCTGTTTATATCCGAATATGTGAGTGGTCACGCGAAAAGGAACCTGAAGGTAATATAACAGATTCCGAGAAAAACGCGTTTAAACTTTGAAGAAACTTTGAACTCAATATGAGGTCAATATGCCTTCATATCAACTTAAGGAGAAGAAGTTGATACCGGTGTCCGAACCAAAAATAAAAATTTGGAGAGAGCCCCTTATCGTTTTGTTTATTTTTGAGAGCAAGTGAAATTCAACTCCTTCTATCGGCGATATCTTTCTGAATTTTCACGATATTGGCTTGAGGTTTTTATAAAAGTAGCTAATAAATTATGCAAAAAACATTTTGGTAACGCCTGCGTATGCGCAGATAAACACTATTTAATAAAAATGATCATATTTCATCAAATATTAATATTTTAAAATTCTGATTGCAGGGTGTCGTCTCTACTGTAGCTTGTCAAGTTTCCTGAAAATGACATTGCATTGGGTTGAAAACCCTGCATTTTATAAACAAAAAGCTTACAAAAATATTTCTATTTTTTTAAAGAAACCTTTATATCTCCATGAATATACGTGCTATTCTCATACAAATGAACACAAATAAGTAAAAAAAAAAAAAAAAAAGACTCCTAATCATATGCTACAGCTACAACGCATTTCAAACATTATTTTTTACAAGGTGATCCCAAACATTATTTTTTTGTTCAATTTATTATTAGTCCCCTATTTGGCTTTGGGACAAATCTATATATGATGTGCAACATGCTCTTTACACCCTTGATGTTTCAAAATTATTCGTCAAGTACTTTTCTAGATATTCGACAAAACGTCTAAATCGAAAGGTGTTCTATTATTCTGTCCAACCCCCTGTACCTGTGGACGATGTAAACAACGAGGGCATACCAAAAGTTCATGCAAACAATAACATTAATTCAACGTGTGCGCTGTAAAAGAGTCAACTAAAACTGAAGTGCGTGAGAAAAATAATTAATATAAATTGTTCACTATAATAATGCTCTGTTTAGACTAAAATAAAGTTGAAAGTCCAATCCAATTTAGAAAAAAAATATCCAATCCCTTCAGGTCCCTTTTCGCGTGACTATTCACATATTTATTGGAATTATTAGTGCATGGTATATCCAGTTACACCGTCTTTGAGCAAACGATTAGCGAAACTCAATGACATATCCGAGATTGATGGCTTAAATTAGTTTTGGGAAGCGTAGTGAACATATTAATTTGGAATAAGCAAGCATTGTCAACTAAAAATAATTTGTAACTCAATATTTGTATGATACCTGAGAAATTCGAACACCGTTATTTCGAAATTTGGGGTACCAAATTTTATTACATATTATCCGTTTTTCTTTTCATCCGGTTTCGCAAATTTGTTCTGCTTTTTCCTTTAAAACTAGTCCACTGATAGTGACAATTTAACAATAAACATTCAGATTTCAATTCAACAAACAAAAAACAATAAAATGAATGGATAGGGTTGTGAACACTGCGAATTGCGAATATTGCGAATTCTGATCAATGCATAGAAATGCACTGTTTAGACACTGAAAACCAATCAGAATTTGCGGCCTAAGAACAAAAAAAAAATGTTCACCTTTTTTTTTTTACCATAACAAACATCTCAAATAATGCAGGAAAGATTGCTATGGTCTGTATAGTTCCAGGTCTTTGTATCGCTATTGGATATACGAAAGATGGAGGCTTTGCAATACATTTTATAGATGAAAAAATCCACCAACCGGCTTTAGCAGCAATTCATTCCATCACCTTGACAAAGCGGGGAAAAGGAGGCAAAACCGGTTGGTGGATTTTTTTCATCAATAAATGTATTGCAAAGCCTTCATATTTCATATACCAAATAATATAGCTTTCTTGAAATGGATTTCTTCATTTTTTTCGTATTATCCGGATTTTGGTAAAAAAAAAAAAATTCGTTAAACGGCCAATGTTATATAGAAACATACACGGAGATGGGACCAGAGGAAAATTTCGTATTAATCAGTTTCGTAATAACAGGGTTCGAATAGAAACTGCTAGATAGTAAGAACAAAAATGCCAGTAGAATCTCTGGTGATTATTTTACGAACTAACTGAAGCAATGAGTATGGCTTCCATATCTTTGTTAATGTCATACTAACTATCAGTTACAAATCCAAAGAGTACAATAATAACCATAGACTCGATTTTAATGTCTGTAGCTCGTTGACGATACCCACTGGCAAGGTGACTCTTTGCAATTCTGTTATGGTACTTTTTTCCTTTACATTCTCTTTTGTTAGAATTCTATCCAACAAGACTTCAAATGAAGCTTCCTTCCTTTTATCATTAGGAAAGAGGATGGTTTCATTTAAAAAAACAAAAAAAAAACTCCATGTATTAAATGATGCTTGTGGCCCACTTGGGACAGCGTTCATTAAAACCCAGGAAATGGAGTGTGTTTCAAGTTTAAATTTTCAAGTGCACACGAATATAGTCCATCAGCCATTTGCAATAAGATCGGACATTTCGAAATGGAATTCCTTTTAACTCAAGTGGTTGGTCGAAAGCGTCAAGGAATCGGAGGGTAGGAGGTAATTGCCTAAGCTCTAGCGTATGTAGGAGGAGGGTGGTCATAAAAAAATCCTCTATTATTACCTTCCAATTCTCTTATTACTTATTTGCTCTCCATAAAAAAAAAAAATTCACGCGTATACATACGAACCCGTCTCCAAGCTGCCAATATGTAATACGATGGGAATGGGTCGAGAGAAAAAGGGCGAAGAACGAATGAAAAAAAAATTATTAAAACATAAAAGGAAAGCAAGTACTTCGAAACACTAAAGTGTAACAAAAGTTTTCATTTCTGAAGCTGATTCTCTCATGAGCATGCGCGAGGCGATACACTTTCTGCTGCGCTCTGCAAATAGATTCGCTCATTCGCTACCTTCGGATACGGGGGTCCCTCCGTTGCCACGGCGTCTTTGCTTGCTTTCATTCTATCTATCGTCCCCCCCCCCCCCCCATTCTCTTCCTACACGCCGAGAATTAAGGAAACACGTGGAAAATCAAGAACCCTAAGAAAATGCACCAGAGAGAGAGAGAGAGAGAGGAAAGAAAGGTACAATTGGCTTCACCGCCTACACACACACAAACACACACTGCTACACCTGATCCAATAACCCAGTCTACCCCTTCCATTCTACCCCCAATTTTCTCCCGTACACTTGGGGGAGAGTGAAGGGAGAAAGAGGAAGACAAGAAGGCACTTAAAGGCTTTTTTCTTTCCAATTCGCCGTAATGAGGCGACCACTGCCAAGGAAACTGAACTATTATTTCATTACACGTGGCTGGTGTGTGTTATATCGCCCCCTCTTTGTTTCTTATTTTTTTATGCGACCATCTCCCTTTCGACTCTCGTTTCTCTGGGGCTATTCTATTTTCTTTATTTTAGCATTTCCTTTATTGCATAAAATAAAAGCCAGAACTTGAATACAAATGAAACCAGAGAACACATACGGAAAAAAAAAAAAATAACAATTTAAGGAAGGATTTTATTTTAGATCAATTGTCCTGCGTGAATTTAACTATTGTGACGATTTCGTTTACTTTTTCTTCTAAAAATATCTTTTACTTCCAAAAATACATCAAACGATGTTTGAAGGCATAAAAAAAACCACAGGCATTTGTTATTTATACCTACAGTCTCATACACTCCTCAGCCGGGCTTGAATCCACTCTATCGGGATAGTGTTTACATAACAATAAATGCAGGGTGTCTCGAAGGTTACTTTAGTAATTTACACATTTTATAACATATCAGGTTTTTCATTTTTACTCGTATTTACTTTTTTCTAAACTTAAACTAACATATAAAACGTTAAAACTGAACAAGAACCAAAATCGTAGAATTTCATTTTGGGTATTATCAGTCCATCATTTGCATCCAAAGAAATACTGCCGACACTTCAATGCCGCAAATAGATTCCATGATTCTTGGTTGATTCAAATTTCACTTACTGATTTGTTCTGGAATCAACCATACTCAATCTCGGCAATATCCTCTTTTGAGTGCGAGTGACGATATTTTTAAAGGTGTACACAATTCATAGAAACGCATTATACTGTGTGTGATTAAAAGCAGCCGGACACCCCACCAAAACAATGTTCAGTGCCCTAATTTACATGTCCTTGACGTAAAGGTTAATATAAATAGAAGCGTGCCTTATTGGACTAGTCTTTCATAGTGGAATATGGCCACTCAACAGAGATCAGTGAGTTCTTACATGGTACCATGAAACAAATCTACACATTAGATTTCTGACATTCTGCAGATACATCATTCACCTGTAAGTGACATTATTGTCAAGTGGAAATCACAAGGAGCAATGTAGTGAAACGATGTTGTAGGCCAAAGAAAATGACAGACAGAGATCTTCGAGTGCTACATGATGCAATCGGAAGTCTTCAGCTGAACCAATTGTTACAGAGTTCCGAAATGCCATTCTAGCAGTAAGTACTCCAGTACAATTACCGCTCGCCGGGAATTCAGGACCTGGATACGAGGATTATTCAAGATAGAAACAAGTTTAGAAGCTGGGAAGCAATTTTTATTCAAAGAATTGAAAGGAAATCACCTTGAACATTAAGGCATGAATCCCATTGGTGCAGTAATCTATAGATTCCCATCTGGTAAAACTCCTGCGGTTGTTAGCGAAACCATTGGCAAGTACTATGTCAGCATCGGAATTGAACCCACAGTGATGCTCAACATTTCAAAAATTTCCCTAGCGTCAATGCCAAATCTTTCCGTGGGTTCCCTTCCTTGTCGAAATTTTTGCACCATTCAACCACAGACGTATGAGAATAATTATGACCGCCGTATACAGCTTTCATTCTCGTAAAAATTTCCATTGTCTGACGCCCTTCAGCGGCCAACAGCAGATTATCTTTGGACGGATTGTCTACCATGAACGTCATCTTCCAACTTAATCCTAACTCTTAGAAAGAAGCAAACAACTAATATGCGTGACAGACGCCTCATTACTACTTAAGCCGAGGCCAGCGAGACAACCAGGACACTTAAAAGTCACCTGATCATCGGGGTCTGAGCAACAATGAACCTTCCTTGTCTCCATCAGTGTTCTTTCGTTTGTTGAAAACAATGAAGATTGGATTGTTGGCCGGACCCCGATGGTCAGGTGACTTTTGAGAAGATTGGTCTCTCGTTGGCCTCGTATTTAAACAATGCATATAAACAATTGCTTTCCATTGTCTAGGCGATACCTTATTGAACATGTTTTTATTGAACAATCCTCGTACAAAAAGGCGTTGTTTCACCCAATTAGCAATAAAAACCTGCATTATTTTTATTAATTAATTAATAAGCAGAAGAATTAAAGGTATACTTACAAAAAAGAGCAAAATTGCAACAAAAAATAAATCCTCTTACGTATTCACCAAAGAAGGCCAATACACACGCACACAGAAGAATGAAGATTACGAGGGTCCCGGCTAGACGGAGATTCTCTTCAAACACTGGGTTTTATTTTTTATTTATTTATATTTGTTTCTGAAGCCATTAGGTTCGTCTGTATTTTCCTTGCTCTTGAGAAAATAATTTTTTCCCTTCGAAATGGTTTTTCCCCGTATATTTGTTTTTTCTAAACAAGAAAGAGTCATCTGCTTGTTTATATGTCCGAATCATACTGACGAAATGACTCAGATAAAACGAAAACACCAAACATTCAGTTTAAAATCCAAAGATCTTTAATAGAATCATGAATC
>JAHWFO010009918.1:281906-350655 GCA_023313115.1 Rhysida immarginata | reverse complement strand
AGTTCATTCATTCGCGAAACTGTCCCGTTCTAATTCAACGTTTATCTCAATAGCTTAACAATTGGATGCATAAAGAATCAATCGACTCACTCTTGACTATAAAAGGGTCTATACTAGGAAACTTAAATTTTATCCTAATATAAATTAAACTAATCTGCGTTTATGAACACACACAGATATTAATTTTTTGAATTCAATGAATTTTTTGCTGACATCAGGAATTTGACAGAAATAAGAAAACAACGTTAAGTAAGCCAATCAACCTGATAATATGAAGGACGAACACAGACACTTTCCCTTTGAAAAGCACATCCGATTTAAACAAAGATTAACTGCAATATAATAGCATCACATTTTGGAATAGAACGATGAGGTGAAGTCAATCCCTAGTTAGAAAATACGTATAAAATGAGATCAGGAGTGTGAATATTGCAACAATACTGTACAGCGCGTTCTCCGGTGAGTGCCTTTGACCATGAACTATGATTTCGCTGACGTAATAATGAGAATCTGGCAGCTTTGAAAATGGCGGACTGGCTGGAAACTTATCCAAGGAAAGAGTGCGACCACTCATGCGTTTCTTACATGCTACAAGAAAAAACCTAACAGAAACCCATTGACAAATATCCAAGATAAGCTGTACGAGTAAGGCTTAAATTTACAACTGGGTAAATTCAAGTTAGGCATCGCTTTCGTACACGATGCAGACTATCCTGAAAGACAAAAGTCAGCTGTGACGCCAGAAAATATTGAAACCACGGACAATCTGATTCAGAAAAATCGCCGTATCACAATTGGAGAAATATTAGAAATATTAGAAATGAAGAAAGCAATGCACGAGTTGGTTGCGAGGACAAGACAAGACCCTTTTTTACTGTATCCAAGCAGGTGCACAAGTGCATTAAGTTTTGTTAAGATTTTGATCCATTTTCTAACATTAGGTTGATTCCACTTCGTATATGAACGTCTTTGGATAGAAATAACTGGTCTAAAATATCAATACTGACAGGGTCATCCTGGTGGTAGTTGATGACAGGAACAGTTCTTAACGCTTTACAGGCTAAATTAATTGGATCTCAAAATGTACAAGTGAAGCTGTAAACATAATTTTATGTTCGTAATAATTTATGTGATGAATAATGTGCATACATTCATTCAACGAGAAATTACATGACATAGGTAGTATGCTCAATAACTAATCGTGCAACTAAATAATCCAAGAAAGAAATATGCAACTTACACGAAAGTTAGTAAGTGTATAAGAAGAAATAATCTGACTTTCAGAACAATTGGATGACTTACTGGACAGAAAGCTTTACACAAGATGACAAATCAGTATGGCCTTGCTCCAGCTCTGACCTAGATTCATAAAGTTGCAGGATGATGTTCTGGAGGATATCTTGCCAATAATCTCTAACTGGCGGCCTAATTCGTCGACAATCTGGATGGTCTTAGGACCTCATCACATGCAAAATATCCTCAATAAAAGAGAGATCTGGCGATCTGGCTGATCAAGGCAATGTATGATAAGCACAGAAACAATCCATGGAAAGGCGTGTGTGGTCGACCTTTATCTTCTTGAAAAAATAAATCCCAGATGCTGCAAATGGAACGGCCAGGAAAAAATATCCTCAACTCTTGTGCTGTGAGGATGTTACAGAGAACGGTCCTTGTCATGTCATAGTAAGAACAAGATCCTGCAAAATTTTTTATCTTTTGCATGGGAAGTTTCTGACGATCGGCTCATTTTTAAGATATGCGTCCACTTTTTTCTTTTCATCAAAGACTGTATGTCTAAACATTTAACATTAAAAATCGAGTCTCATGTACAATAAGGTGTACATGCAGAATCAATATCTTAGAAAAAAATTGAAATAGCTGGTTTACCCCTGGCGTTCATTTCTTAACTACTTCGGAAAAATATAAAAAATTCTTAATGATTCCTTTCCAATTTTCATGTTCTTGTAATTTAAGTGAATTTAATACATTCAAAGATATAAGCTATGTCCAAAAAGTCTGGAGAATGTGATTGTTTTGAAATATCTTCATATTACAAATTGTGAAAATTAATATTGTTTTATAAATTGGTAAAACATAGTTAAAGAAAAAATTAAAACGAATTCTCAAATGATTTCTTCAGTTATTTCACAAATTATGCATATTTATTCAAAGACTTGGGTGTCCAGAAAGTCTGGATAAAAACCTGTCACCCACATCACAATAATAAAATCTTGCATTTCATTTGCAAGAAAAGCTTATTTATTCTCTGTCCTTTAATAACTTATAAAGCTAAATGTACCAACAATTCTTTTCATATCTGAGCAACGGGTGACAATAAAGAAATTAATGCAGAACAAGTCACAAAATTTGGAAAATAGAGTCTGAAAGGCCAACTATGAAAGAAATAGCTGCATCCATTTCTTCTGGGGTATATAAAATTATGAAAAAAAGGCGACAAATGTAAAACAATATCGCGTTCTGGACTTCCAAGAGTAACCACCACACGGGCTGATTGGAGTTTAATTCGGCTTGCAATAGAATCCTCTCTATCGTTCATGTTCTAAGAGTACTGTGAACAATCGTCTTAAAGAGACACGTATTGTTATCTACAAAAGAGACACGTATTGTTATCTGTTAATGTGTAAAAAAACTTCCTCTAACTGCTGCACATGAACTTGCAAGAAGAGAGTGGACGCGTGAACACATGTCCTGGATATTTGAATGAGAAACAGTCATTTTTAGTGAGGAAAAGAAAGGGCATTTAGATGGCTGATCATGTTACTGACACGATCTGCGGAAAGAACCGAAGACATTTTTTAGTCGGCAAGAGGATGGTGGCGCCATCATGGGTTTGGTTTTCTTGGGACTTCCGAACTGACGATTATTTATGAAAGACAGAAGTCGGAAGATTATCAAGACACCTTAGAACGCTATCTTCTGCCCATTGGATAAGGGACTGATGGAACTAATTGGATTTTTCAACATGACAATGCTCCCATCCAGAGTTCCAAAGCACACTGTGGGTTGGCTAGAAGCTTATCATTTACAAGTCATGGAGTGGTCAGCTAGAAGTCTTAACTTGAATCCCATTGATAATCTTTGGGGAGTTATTTCTAGGCAGGTGTACGCTAATGGGATGCAGTATTTTAATACTAACAGTTTAAAAGCTTGGAAAAATATTCCTCTGCATTTATTGCAAAACCTGAAAAAAATCCCATGCCAAGCAAGTGCATTATGTTATTGAGAATAAAGGAAAATAAAATAGAATGTGATTTATATGTTGTTGAAGAATTCTATTGTTAAAATTTTATTTTATATCTGATATCCAGACTTTTTGGACATCAATTTTTTGAAAAAACTTGCATCACTTGTGAAATAATTGAAGAAATCATTTGAGAATTCATTTTAATTCTGCTTTAACTATATTTTACCAGTTTATAAAACAAGAATAATTTCCACAACTTGTGATAGGAAGATATTTCAAAACAATCACATTCTCCAGACTTTTTGGACATACCTTACATACAAATGAAATAATGTTCACAACTATTTATTAAATTCCTCTGACTAAGTTATGTATTAATATTTTTCTTTGAAATTTTAACTTCACTATATAGTTATCACTTTGTACACGTCCTATCCCCTCCAAAAAAGCGCACATTTGACAACTTTAACAATTAAACACATTGCTACCATAAACGTGCATGTCTCTACCTATTAACTCCACTAATTTAACAGTTTACCGTAATTCATCAGTAACAACGACGGCATTAATTTGTTAAGTATCAAAACACATTAAACACCTACGCATACACATACAAAATAAAGACAGGAAATGCTAATACGATGAGAGAAAACGAGGTAAAAACGAAATCGCGTGATCTCGAACCGGGCCAAGTGGAGGTGATTAAATGCGGCGTCAACGTTGCCCGCGTCCGCACTACTCCTCTTGGCCGCCGCCGCGGGTGCGATCGCTCTCTCTATCTCTCTCTCTCCCGCTGCTTGCAGCTCTCCCCACGACAACTGCGTACAATAAACAATGAAAAACAAGAAGAAGAAAAAAAAAACGCCAACAACAACCAGTGACAAGGGAAGAACGCATGTGTGATCTACGCGTCAACAATAAAATAACCATGAAAAAGAAATAAATAAATAAAAAACAAAAATGCCATTAAAACACTCGTGTATCTGCGTGTGTATGTATGTGTGAAGAAAATTCGTTATAGCGAGGTCTACAAAGGGGGAGGGGGGGCATCCATTGAGTGAATCAATACTCTCTCTCTTTTTCTCTCTCACACATACAGTTTTGCTGGGTTGCGTGTGCGTCATCACCCTCGTGTCACTTTGCTAAACTTTCAATTAACGAGGCGTTGGCATTGTCAGGTTTTGTCAGCTGATGAATTACGAGAGATGGGGAAGCGACCTACTTCGATACTACTATAGGAGAGCGAGCGAGCGAGAGAGAGAGAGAACAAATACAATGACTAATCGGGTTTTTAAAAAAGATATACATTAATGCATTTTAAATAAAATACAAAAGAAATTAAGAGAAGCTTCATCTGCTAATGACGAGAACTTCTTTAAAAACAGTGAACGCTTTTAAAAACGTCTTCTGATCAAGAGACTCGACAATTGGGGAAATAAAGCACAAATGCGTCGTTAGGGTTGCGGAAATAAACTTACCTGTAAGTATTCTGAAACTTCTCTGAACAAAGAATGGTGAAAGGGAAGTCTCGGAAGAGCGAGTCCTTAGGAATATGGAGAAAGCTTAGTAACGTAGCGTGAATATCGCTCACGTAATTGAAGGGCGCACAAACATAAATACTTAATTAAAACAGATAAACGATTCTCTGACCAATCACTGACTTGCGGAATCACAATTTTAAGTTCATGCTCTGGACGACACACTCCATTATCTAGCCACTGCTTGAAAAAAACATCCTTACACATAGATACAAACCGCTAATATTGTTCTGAAACATGAAAACCTGAAAGAAATTTTAAAACCTGTCCTAACTGAAACAGAAGAGCATGCACATTCATGCAATGAAAAAGTTGAATTCATCTGCCTCGAACACCTGAATAAAATGCTACCACAAACCGGGTTAAGACGGATAAGAACTTAATTTAACTCTAAGTCCTGTTATGCAAATATTTATCAACCAGAGAAAAGCTCGGATAGTGCATGACCCTGCCACACGCCATTTCATTTGATAGTCGGATTCATTTGGTAGTTCCTCATGGAGGGTACTCTTGCGACCCATTATGCTGCCGTTTCTTTGGCGGAATGTGGAGCTTAATTTTCAACAAGATAACGCCCGGTCACACATGCAACGCCTCTCCATAGATTGTCATCGTGCTTACTAAACACTGCTTTGGCCAGTCAGATTTCTCTCCACTTGGAGGACATTAGCAAGATGTCCCTTAGAATACCATCCGGCAACTTTATGAATTTCATGCTGGGTACCAGCTTGTATCAGGCCAATGAGAGACTAACGCCATACAGACTTGCTCACTTTGTGTAATGCTTTCTGGGCAATAAATACTCCAATTGACCTGAAAATCTAATCATTTCTTCTTCTGCACATGTACATTCCATATACCAACTTTCGTGTCAATTCCTTGCTACTTCTTGGTTTGTCGATTTTTTTTTTGATCAAAGAATCGGTCAAAATTCTGTGTACACCCTGTAAAAATAATAAAATACTGAATTCTTATTTTCATACGCAGAAGTAGGTCTTCGCGATTGCCGAAAGCAACTCACTTGTTCTATAACATGGGAAGCCGATTTTAAAACGTTCTCGCAGGCGTATTTCGACAGATGTCAGAAAATATATGAAAACGTAGCAGCGTTGGGCATTTTTGTTTCCAACGGTGTAATTTATACATCCACTTGAACCCTTTCGACTTTCTAAGCTTTTTTCGTGCAACATTGTTGTCTGCGAACTGCTTGACAATATCATCGAAAGGAATTCAGTTCTCTCCAACGAAAACCCTACGCTAAAATTACAAGGTTATAAGGAGTCATTCATTATAAACATTCCAAGGAAGAAGACCATTATTTTTTAAGTGGATAAAAAATGTAATTTGACAGTTCAAAATCGATTTATACCTGAATTTTTAATAGATCTGTCGTTACTGCAAATGCGCACAAAGAACTGCTATAGCAAACGATCAGCGCTCTTCATTCACGTTTCCTGTATTTTAGTTATATTTTGAACAATAGAGGAAACGTGTTAATTTAGTGTAATCAATTATTTTCAATTAAAATTAACTTGTTCGGGTATCCCTCGTTACATGCTTTTCGTTATAACGCGATTTTAATAGGATGCGTGTTAATAATTGTAACAGAAGGCGCAAAACCACTTAGAATTAAGGTCCATTATTGGAGTCTTTTGCAAAGCAACCATTATGGGATCAAAATACTTCTAAAATTAAGAAACGGAGAAAAGATATAGAGGAAAGTACCCAAACCCGGCCCCCATTTTGTTTTTTAATTTTAGAAAAATCATATTTGTACAAAATGAAATCAAAATATTTACAATACATACAACATTTATTACTACAACATATATGTTTTCCTCAAAATAAGTAGTCAACTTTTTAAAATGAAAAAAAAAGTTTTTCGTAACCACTACATTTTGTAGATTTGTAAAAATGCCTACATTGTGCCCCCCCCCCCCAAAAAAAAAAAAATATCTAAAAATGGGTACAAATAATAAAAATAGTTTAACTTTAGTTTATTGATACAAAAAAAAAACCATTAAAGAGTAGTAACATAATGAAGAACTTACGCATTTAAAAACTGAAATCAAGTGCGACAATAGTCACATATGTAAGTTGTTTATTGGCTACACATCAAACACATGACCCAAAGTTCTCCTTGGAGTTTTGTAAAAACTTTTCATTGCAGAACAGTGTGGACAATAAGTAAGTTTTTTAGTTTTACAAGGGGCCCAGGCAACCTTAACTTATACTTCAAATGCTGATAAAATTTTAACCATTCAATTTAAATCTATTGTACTACCCTAAACCAATAGCTTGTAATGTCCCCTTCAAAAGAATATAACCATTAAAAGACTTACCAACGAAATATCAATGTATGGTAACCAAAATCAAGCACACCAAAAAACTTTGCTAAGCACTGTTTTCGTAATGGCTGACTGAACAAGGACAATTAAAGATGACGATACTAGCGCTTGGCTAAGCTTTATTGGTGCTAGGAACTACCAGTTTAATGCGTTACCAAGGGTCCGCAACACTGTACAGAGCAGTAAACCAGGGGGCCCGCGTTAAGAACGGGGCCCGGGTTTGGGTACTTTCCTCGGTCACTTGAGAAGTTATAAAGAGCTACGAATGTAATGAGCTCATTTTACGCGATTTCATGTTATGCGATTATTTCATAAAACCAATTAATAATC
Source organism: Rhysida immarginata (assembly GCA_023313115.1). Taxonomy (NCBI): domain Eukaryota; kingdom Metazoa; phylum Arthropoda; class Chilopoda; order Scolopendromorpha; family Scolopendridae; genus Rhysida; species Rhysida immarginata. The sequence continues at coordinate 343,234 of JAHWFO010009918.1, read as the reverse complement.
ACATGTTCATAGTTCATATGAATTTGAACGATACCCGAGATATGAACAGAAATAAAAATGCCGCCACTAAGATCAACAAGTTAATAACTCAGGTTCTATAACACCTAGGATAATGAAGTTTGGAGGAATGATAGGGTACATAAAACTGTGTAGACCGTTAAAAGTTGACCGAATTTTAAAGATTAGTTTCCGAGTTATGTAGTCAACATCGTAACACGTGGTGGTTAGTACTCACATGTGAGCACGTGTTACGATGTTGACTGCGTAAATCGGAAACTACTTCTTGGAATTCGAACAAATTTTAACAGTCTACACAATTCTATGTACCCTATTATTCCCCAACTTCATTTTCGTAGGTGTTATAAAAACCTGAGTTATTAACTTGTTGATCTTAGTGGCGGCATTTTTATTTCTGTTCATATCTCGGGTATCGTTCAAATTCGAACCCATGTTCGTATGAACTTTTTTCCTTAGAATCATCCATACGACCTCCTCTAAACGTTTGTGACAGGGTTCCAGACTCACCCTGTATATTTATTCTCGAGGACACTTGATGAGTTTGTCCATTACGAATAAAGATCGCTAAATGGTAAAAGCAAGAATGGCAGTGGAAGATTGGTGATCGTTTCAAGAACTAATCTTTAATCTTGCGTTCCATAAGAAATGATTTGTCAATTAAATAAATTTACAATATAATAAATAAATTAGAAAATAAACATATCTGCAACTCGGAAGTATAGGACACTATACATATTTCTTACCGAAATAGGATAATTACACACCCAAATGTATGTTTTTTTTTACTTTATGCCCAGAGATATATAACGTTATGTCGTACATCAATAACCGGGGAAATCACGTGTTTTTAAAAGGGCATTAACAGTAAATCCAACACCATCTGGACATAGTGTTGTACACTTCTGCACAATCTGGTGAATGTTTCAGTTCAGTCAGTTTTACATGTGATTTGAGGTGTTTATCTCTAACATGTATGGTAGGAGTTAAGAATAATGGACCCAAACTCTTGTGAGTATAGAATTCTGAAGTTACTTCAAGGCACTAATAGTACCGCAACAATAGGTAAGCAACTGTTTCCTACATTCCTTATATTAGTTATTATTAAACATAATCTATCTTCCAATAAATAGACTTTTCATAATAAAGAACTTCAAGATTTTAAAATTTCAGCTCACTGTATGAGAAAAAATTCTACAAATCCTCCTCTTGTTAACAGGAAGAATGTCGTTGACAAATGGCAACTTCTTATATCAGAAGGATGTTGACTTCGTTAGGTTCCGCAGACAAGGAGTTATAATTTCAGCAGATTTGAAACCAGTCTCAAATGTCTCATTACCTATTTCCCAGCAGAAATATAATGATTTAATGGCACTATCGCCCCATATTCCTTCAGTTTGCCATGATTTTTTATAAAAATTTAGAACATACAAGTAATAAAAACAAAAGACACAGATGATGCCTGGACTCTATGTAACATTTTGATCTTAGAGCAAATCATACCACAACTTTTGTAATGTTTTGTTTAATTAATATACAGGGTGATTACAAAAGAACTTCACACTTTTAAAATTTTATTACATCAAAGCTATTCAGAATACAGACACACCACATACGGATTCTTAAAGAAAAACTCTTGAAGTTTATTGTGACACAGTTAAAGATGTTCAATAGACACGGCATACATCAATGCGGTAGTCGAATTCGTCCCAAACCCGCAATAACATGTCTCCATCAATCCCGCGTATCGCTACCGTAATGCGTTCTTTCAGCTCGTCTAGATCACGGGGAAGGGGTAGGCTGAAGACCTTGTCCTTTACACACCCCCATAAAAAGAAATCACAAAGTGTGAGGTCGGGGCTCCGCAGTGGCCACTTTGCAAGTTCCAGGTTATTGTTTGCTCGACCAATCCACCGCTGTGATTTCTTTTTATGGGGGTGTGTAAAGGACAAGGTCTTCACCCTACCCCTTTCCCGTGACCTAGACGAGGTAGCGATACGGGGGATTGATGGAGACGTGTTAATGCGGGTTTGGGACGAATTCGACTACAGGGGGGCATATTGAACATCTTTAACTGTGTCACAATAAACTTCAAGAATCCGTATGTGGTGTGTCTATATTCTGAATAGCTTTGATGTAATAAATTTTTAAAAGTGTGCAGTTCTTTTGTAATACCCTGTATATTTAAAAATAAAATGATATGAATTGAGTAATGTGTTTCAAATATTGGTTATTTCTTAAATCCCCATAAACATTATGTCATACAATATAACAAGCTCATGAAAGGTATCCATAGAAATCGGTAAATAACAAAAGAAACTACATTAAATGAAAACCAACAGTGTTTTATGGTAAATATTTTTTACAAGAGTCCAATTAACAGGTAAGAAAATAAAAGGAGAACAAATCAAACATGTTCAAACTGTTCTCTGTAATGTTTGATAAAAATGACATAGTGTCGTATATCTCCCGAGCTACAGATATGTACTACTACCTATCAACATATAAGCGATAATACAGACAATTTTCAGCATTGAACAAACCAAACTAAAATTAATACTTAATTATTACAGTGAACATCAAGGTTAATTAATAATTCAGCAAGCTCACAGAACTGATTATTCTTTTCACCTTGATGAAGAATAAAACATTCAGTTTATGTTGTTTTGGTTTAATGGGTGTTGATCTTTAGCCCATAATGGGTGTTTGAAGCTAGCCTAGTACGTATTACATAAGGTATGTAATACATTTTAGCTTTGCAAGGGTAATGATTTGCAGAAACATAACTCTTAGAAAGTTCCAGCCCTTTACAAGACATCAACTTATAAGGGATCACAACTTTTTAATGGACTTCAATTTTAGCACGTAATCGTTGAATAACATAAATCCGCAAAACACACTATCAATTCTGCTTTAAACGAAGAGAAATTAAGCAAAATGTTAATCTAACCTTTATGTTACAGTAAGCAAATTAAAACCCATCCAACGAAAGAAGTTTTAAGACGAAGCAATAATTATCGAGGCCAAATTAAACAACGGAATTAATTGCACATGAACGCCAACCCCATTGGACAATCTAGAAGCTTCTTCGACACCTGGCTTCCCTCTTCTAATTTTGAGAACAAGAAAAAAACTAAAAAAAAAACAAAAAAAAACATTTGGACCCGACAATGCGGAAGACATGCGGATGACTGACGGCGCGAAAAATTGCTACAAACAGCAACGAACGCCTGCGAGAAAGTTAATGAATTCACATGAGACCAGAATGCAACCCACCTCAAAGCGAGCAGACACGGGACAGAGACTGCAGTCTACTCAAAATAATAAGAACAACCGAGATGGAAAGTTATATATTCTTCTACTCAGGGTCCGTTATAAATCACACAGTCGTACAGGAAGTGGGATTTCTCCGAGAGGGAGGTGGGCTTTCCTCCCCGATGCCAAACGACCGCAGCAGGCAATGAGGAATGCTCACCGCGAGCACCGCGAAGCGCCCACCTCGGGCGAATGCTTGCGTTTAAACTGTAGCCACTAATTACATCCTATTCATTATGTTCGAAGCCGCCAAATTCAGATTTATGCACGCTTCGCTGAAAAGATATCAACACGATCGCCACGGCCCATTCCTCCTTCCCCGTATCCCAAACGTCGGCTTGCATGCAGCAAGAACAACAACAACAGCCAAAACTCAACATCATCCCTCCGGAAGAGCCCGGCCTCTTTCAACCAAACCAGACGATATCGGCGGCGATATAAGCTGACGGTACTGGTTCTTTAAGGTTTATGAATATTCTATAAGCGAGAATGAGCACTTGTTTGGAAGGGGTTAATTTTAACGCACGGACGAGCTACAGAACTCCCCCTAAATCGGCAAAAACTCAACTCGGCCAGCAACGTGATTTACATCTGAAAAAAAGTTAGTTTCGTGTTCCTTCAATATTTCTGAATTACAAGTGCCTCGTAAAATTCCTGCTCACAAGAGTGAATAGACAATTGATTAGTCAACTTTAAACGTCGTTAATTGAGAAACGTCCCTTCTACTCTAAAATTACTGGAGTACTTCCTGGCACCATTTTAGGTCCTAAATTACATCCTGAAGTAGAAGATAAATCGTTTAAACAGGTATGCTTTAAAGTATTCCGCATAAAAACTCTTTTAATAAAGACTCCCTTATACTCACAATGATCAATGCTACAAGTTGCACAAGGCACATAAGGATAATTCGATGAATGCTATTATATCTTTGACGGTTTTGATATAGAAAAGTACCCGACACCCACCCCAAGTAGTGAATCATGCCATGGACGTCTTGCTGCGAGCTTACTTAAATAAATAAATAAATAAAAAAGATGCAGGACAGCTGAAACAGTAACAAGGGTTACAACTGAAAAACACGAGAAAAATGACTTTGAACGGGATGCAGTGACTGGCAGTTATCGTTAAAGAAAATCTATTCATACTACGTTCCACCACATACATAACGACATAATAAAGTGGGAACGCGTACGAGCTACAAACGTACACCCACGATGTGGTAAACCATCCTGAATGATAGACAGAAACCACAGAGTGCTGAAGAAGCTGATGAAAGAATCGCAAGGAATCGACCGAAGACATTCAAAGATACTTCCAGATGCACACTCAGCACCATACAATTCATTGAGAATTCCGAACTTTGGGTTTTCATGGACGAGCATCCACATATGAATAAGAATATTACCGCAAACAATGCTAAACATCGCTTACAGTTGTGATAACGAAATGGGAACAATGGCGAATCACGCTACGCTATCTGTCAATCCGATGGATGGGTCTGGAGAATACTGGGTGAACGGTACTTTCCAGACTGTATTGTGGCTCTGTGTATTGTATTTCAGACTCTTTGTAAGTGGTTTAGCTCACGCGCCATGATGATCAATAAAATGGTCATCGTAGAGTGCGCAAGGAACCAAAAATATAGCTACACAACCCATAAACTATTTGGGGTGGTTTTTACTTACTTACTTTTCAAATTCGCTTATTCGTTAGGGAGGATCTCCAGCGGTCGCGATCTTCCGCCATCAGGCGCATGTCCTCCATGGTAATACCCAAGCGACTCGAACCTAGATTCTCCATATAATCTAGCCATCTGGTTCTAGGCCGACCCCTTGGTCTCTTACCCACTGGCTTGGAAAATAACAACTGTCTAGGAAGACCAGTTTGCGGCATCCGTATCACGTGGCCATACTAGCGCAACTGAGATCTCTTAATGCGGAGAAGTAGCGGCTCAACACTTAGAGACTCCCTTATTGTGCTGCTGTGCACTCTATCTAGCAGGGTAACACCTGCAGCACCCCTCAGAAATCTCATTTCGGCCGCTTATACCCGCGATCGCACTCTTTCTGTCATTATCCAAGACTCATGACCATAGGTTAGAATGGGGACAAAGATAGATTTGAAAACGAAGAGCTTGGCTTTGTTTCCCAGCTCACGTTTGGTTACCACGGATCTCCACAGTTCACGTCTGACACAGCTTGCTGCACCGATCCGAGCATCCAGTTCCTTATCCCGCCGCCCATCATTCGTGAATGCAATCCCGAGATACTTAAACTTCTCCATCTGTCTCAATGGGGCTTCCCTAACATGGAGAGCGCACTGAGCAGGCATGGCGTGGATTTTGATAACCTAATTTTTAATACCCATATCAACCGCATTATTGTGCAACTTCATAAACTAACCTTTTATTTTGCTACGCAGCCTGCGTGCCACCAATGTGTTCAAAGCAAAAGTCATCGCCAAATTGAATTATGGCTTCCAATGTGGAGGTCGGTCTGTTCATGCGCTTTAAAGACGTTGAATTATGAACACGACAATACTACTGAGACAACATTTGCTTTATCAAAATATGATTCCAATCTGAATGATAAGATTACCGAACCAGCCTTGTCTTTTCATCAGCGACTGGCTAACCGCTTCAACTGAAAGGCGAAAAACCAGATTACTCCTCTTTAAACGTTTTCTAACAATTCATTAAAAATATGGAATACTATGCCATTCGACATTCGTCAGTCAATTATATTCTGCAATGCTTCGAAACGTTATAATCATCTGTGGTACTCATTTTGTATGATATATAATTATTTTTGTCCAATCAACAGGATAATACATAACAGTTGCTCCATGGAAAACGCATTTTTGTGAATAAATAAAAATAAATAAATATTGTGGTGAGTTTGATAAGGGATATTCCTGTTTGAACACAAGAACATTCAAAGTGTGAGTCCATCTGTGCTAGAACTCACTTGCTAATATGAAATTGAGGATTAGGCTGGTCTGGAAGGGACTAGAACTCGTAACCCGCGGTCCCGAAAGCCGGCGTACTAAAATAATTTATTTTTTTAAAAAATTTCAAAGGAACCACCTAGTCACATTTTTAGGAGTGTGGGAGTTGCTACTACCTCTCAGTCTTAACTGGGATCGCAAACTTCATAATATTTATTTGGTTAAATATTCAGTTTTCAAATATTCTCAATAGCAAACATGCTGGGGGATTCCGCGAGCTCGATAGAAAGGGTATACTTTGCACTGTCTCTTACTGTATATAGAAAGCAAATACATAGCGAACAAATTACAGTAATTTATCATTTAAAAAACTATTCAGATTTACCAAAATTAAAAGTTTTGCTTAGAAAGGTTCTTCTACAATGAAGAAAAGCAAAACAATACAAAACAAAACCGCAGTTGATGGTTCCTTCCGCTTTAAAGAGAGAAAACGACATGCAGCTTCGCCGAGATAAAGGGGCTAGAAGCAAATCTCGACGATCTCAAATGATGGAATCCAAACCCTTGAGACGCTTTCCATTCATTGAATCACTTAAGCCAATTCCACGGAATATTCAATTAATCCAGTCGTGATTCGGGAGCTCGGTTTCCGGGTAGAGGGAGCGGTTCTGGGGACAACCAATGAAATATGTAACTTCTTAACTCACAGAAGGAATATTCATAGAGGAATATGACCGGTTAAACAAAAAATTAAATAATTAAAAGACCGGATCAGGAATTTCTTGTAGCGCAATTAAGTGATTCGACCTTGCTCTTTGAGTGATGCAGAACAAAATCGCCACATCTATTAAGGAAGAACTAAGACTTTCTTCAACGCAAAAATATAAACCCGTAACAAGAAAATAATAAAATAAATTCCTTATCGAGAGCTTACTGCAGTTTAAACATTTCGCCAGGTAAGGCAAGACTACAAGTAAAGGCAACCAAGAAATGGTTATCAGGAGTACATTTTGCACAAAGCTTTAATGAAAAAGAGAAATTACTTAACGAACTTGATAGGCAAACGTATTCAACTATCGAATGACCACTAACACTTGCGTCATATTTTTGTATTCATGAATCTTTTCAACAATTGGAGGAAAACAAAAAACATATGCATTTAATTTGACCAAATTATAAATTCACCCTGAATAAAATGGTTCTGTGAATGAATTTAAGCGTTTTAGAATAAAATAAGAAATGATACATTATTAGACACTGTGGGTAGCAGCTTGTTTCGTGTATTCACAATACCACGAAGAATTGAACTGAAGGAAGAAGCAGCTGTTGCGTGGTCCTGGGATGTCCCAGAGATAAATTGCAGCTCACATAAACATATCTCAGGTGTGCTAGCAAGAGAACTTGGTGGCAAAGTGAAAAAGCGATCGGGTAGGAAGAAATGCCCAGCTCTAGAGCTGTATCTCATATTCGTCACCTTGAAGGAACTGAGAGAAATCTTTCTGCTGCAGATATTGTTGATGTTCTCATCCTGAACTCATCTCTCATGTATGGATGAGAAGGAAACCGGCCTTGAAACAAGTTCATAAACCAACCAAATTGAACTATGCTTAAAAAATATCCTGGAATCAATAATGATAAGGAATGATATTTTTGGATGAGAAGAGATTTAACCTAGACGGCCCTAATGGATAGGATGCCTAGATGCCTACTGGCATAATATACGAAAAGAAAAGAATGTTCAAATGAGCCGTCAAATGAATGGCAATTCAGTTATAGACAGGGACTCGTTTTTCTCTGTGGGTAAAAGTATCTGGTAATGAATTGATGGTCGGGTGAATTCCTTGATGTATAAGGGTCGTACAAATGAAAACGACAATTTCTGTGGGGAAAAAAAATGACGACATGTAGGATCGTAAGTTTTTGTTTTCAACAATTGCGAAACCCCACGTGCAAACTCAACAATAGGTTGCAAGTGTTGCATCACGTGAGAAAGAACGATAGCTCGCGCTTCGTTCAAGTAATCACTTCGTCCAAACAACAAAATGGAGTCAACGAAACAGGAACAGAGAGCAGTAATTCGTTTTTTGGCATGTGAAGGAGTTTCAGTTTCTGAAATTCATCATCGTATGCAGAACGTCTTGCTTCACTCGTGTTTGGGAATGGAGCAAGAGGTTTTCGGAGGGATGGTCATCATTGCAAGATGATCAACGACCTGGAAAAGCAAACCGCGCCATCACGGACGATTCCAAAGCCAAAATTGACGCTGTCTTATAGGAAAACAAAAGAGTGACAATCGATGTCGTGGTTGCTAAAACTGGCCTTAGTCGTGGAACTGTTCACTCCATTAACAGGAATCATCTGCACTACAGAAAAATCTGTACACAATGGGTCCCGCATCATTTGACATCAGAACAACTTGGAGTTCGAATGGCCATGTCCCTGCGACATTTGACTCGCCATGAAAGGAAGGAGAGAGTTTTCCTCGACAGAATCGTTACAGGGATGAAACTTGGTGCTTTCATTTCCAGCCCGAAAGCAAACATCAAAGTCGTCAATGGAAGCATTATGGATCACCACCCCCGAAAAAATCAAAAGCAATCGTAAATAGCATAGGGAAGGTGATGTTGACCGTGTTTTTTGATCGCAAAGGCCCGATTTTACTGGACTTTCTTGAAAAAGGCACCAGAGTTAGCGCACACGATGTGGGGAAACTTGAAGGCACTGCGCGTGGCCGGCCATCAAATGCAAGCGTCCTTACACCTCGAAAACAAAGGTAGACCTCATCAAAAAGTTCAACTGGGAAGCAATGCAGCATCCACCTTACAGTCCTGACTTATCCCCATGTCATTTTCACGTGTTCCCTCAAGAAACATCTGAAAGGCCGCAGTTTCAGTCGGACGATGAAGTGAAGGAAGAGGTTTTGGAATGGTTCCACACGCAACCGAAAGACTTCTTCCATAAAGGAATTACACGCCTTGTTACACAGTGGGATAAATGCCTTAACGCATTTGGAGAGTATTTTTAAGTTCCTTGGAGAAAATAAATAATTTTCGTTTTCATTTGTACGACCTTTATATAAAGAGCTTCTAAAACAACATCTTGGAGCTTATACCGAGATTCTTAGAGGAAAAAAATTGCACTTTCCAATAAGATATTACTATCTGCCATGATGAAAACATGGTTTCATGAAAATCATATTAACATTTTAGCCTGATCAGCACTTTCTCCGAACCTTAATCAAATATGAAATGTTTGTGGACAGCTTGCACGCCAGGATTACAAAGATCATAGACAGTTCCACACTGTTTAAGAACTGAAAAATGTAATTATTACAGTCGAATACCCTTCTTGAATCAATGCCAAACGAAATGTTTGAAGTTATCAGAGATAATGAAAGCCCCACGAAATATTAAACAATTTGTTTTGTAGACCGAGTTTATAATTTTGGCCAAGCTGAATGCACATCTTTTTTGTTTTTTTCCAATTTCTTAAAAATTTATGAATACCAAAACACGAAGCAATGTTAGTGGTCATTTGATAGTTGAATACATTTGCCTATATTATCTGGTAAAGTAATCTTTTTCTTTTTCTTTAAAGTTTTGTGTAAAATATAAGTGAATTTAGAATTTTGTCCAAGAGTGTAAGGAGCACCCTAATAAACAAAAGGAGAAACACAAAGAAATATCATGCAATATTATAATAAAAAATTGTTATATTAAATATCATCATAACAAGTTAAGCGATTAAAAGACTTCAGCACACCTATCTACGTTTCCGACTCACCTGGAGCTTTGCCGTTGCCGGCGGGAGGCGGACTCCGGTCCCTGCTCGTGTCGTCGGCCGAAGCAGCGTCTCCGGGCGGCGACGAACCACTCGATGTGAACCGGTGAAGATTCAGGCCTTGCGTATCGCGGCTGTCCACTTTACCGTAGCCGTACCAGCCGAGTAATTCGTTCATCGTTGTCTCCGCATAGTCCTACCAAAAGACAAAAGAAACGAAAAAGAAACATAAGAGAGAAAGAATACCAAAATCAATCGACTCATTATTGAACCACTCCAAAATATAACAACAAATTATGTGAACGTTTACAGACCGAGTGACATTATGCTTTTGAAACTTGCTCGTTTTCGTCGACAGCCTTCATCTCTAGTAACAAAGGGCAGAACCGCCGATCGATCTTTGCTTAGGATTATGTACCATTCAAGTTATCGATATATGGTGTTTGAATCATGCTGCTGATCCCGTAATCAGCTTTCGGGAGATAATGCTTTCGTTCTTTTTATTCTCAACGTAGCCCATAACTCAGAAATATTCACAGCACCAAAGATCAGGCCGAACATTGAAAAATATTTGCCTAACTTTTTATATTTTATTGCTTTTAATTAAAGAAATCGGCATAAACTTTAAACATGAAATTTCTTAATTCTTGTGAAATATATTCTATACTTAATCCCTGTAGTAGTCCGTATACCCCGTGTTTTCGGATAATCTGGGTTCTAATGTATTATTATACTAAAAGGCCTCATCCCTTCGTATATCCGCTGTGAAAATGGGTGTTTGTACTTATCCTAGCTACATTGAAAGAATAGTGAAGTGAAAGGGCACAAATGACCCGGATGATGACGCGCGCAAAAGATCTGACAAACCAAACTAGTTGTTGTATCTTCGTGTGTACAAGGTTATTCAAAAAGTTGGAGCAGATTTCAAATATTTATTTCAAACAAAATGGAAAAGCCAGAAAGACATTCTGGACAGGCCCATGTCTGGATAGAGGAAGGCTCAAAGTTTTAAAAGGGCGCCTAGAAGTTCTTATTCAATGCTGCATAGCGGCGCTGTTTCTTGTTTAAAGTAAAATGGCAACGTCATAGGAGAAGTCGTTTTGTGTGCTGCAGTTTGCGAAGTGTGAACTTGCTGTCGATTCAAGTGAGATTCTGCCATCGATTCAAGAAACAATTATTTATAAGTGGTAAAAAATCTTCGTAGATGGGGGTTGAATATGAAAACGTAAGAGCACGAGTTTTCTACGAGTCTTTTATGCCACTCGAGTTTTATTATTATTATTATTATTATTATTATTATTATTATTATTATTATTATTATTATTACATGACCTCTCGACTTATCACTAAACTTAAGGCTCTAGGTCTAATGAAAATGTCCTCTAGGAATATAATCAAAGGCAGAAGTTAATTTAAGGACAACCTATCTGATTAATTCACAACTTTTAGTTGAGTTCCGCAAGGATCCCCTCTGGGACCTTGAATGTTTAAAAACTTAAAATAAAGATAGATAGTTGATTCGGATTTCTGTCCGAAAAAGTTTTGTTCTCCATAAATTAAGTCTACTCTGTAGTCGAAAAGAGATTAAAAGTTTGTTTTACAATGGTTTTCAGGTAATCTTGTCACTATCGACCATATGGAAGACCTAGGATTAAGATGGCATCTGAGGACAAGTCGCTTTGGCATGAATTGAATTGTAATGAATACTCAGCTTTTTAAAACTAATGCTAAGTTTTAAAACACTGGTATACAGTAGAGTCCCGATAATTCGAGTCTCGGTAGTTCTAGGTCGTGTATTTCGAACTGAATCACTTTCGAAATTAAATCTTTCCATGTACACTACTTTTTACTGTAAATTAAACCAGCTAAATGTTTCCCTGTAGTCAGAGTTTTCCTAATTCGAGGTACAGTCAGCCCCAATTACCTCGAAGTATCGATCCAGCGAAAACCAGATTTCCTTTGATTAATTAATTTCTTCTTTCTTTTTGTTTCTCTTTTAACTTTGAATATACATGTATTAACCCCACTTTGGGCTAATAAAAAATCCAATTAAATAACCAAAAACTGACAAACAAACAGATCACTGTTAGAGTAAACATAATTTAAAACATCAGATTGGAAGAGGCAGTTTATTTAACAAATCTCTGCTATTCTTTAAAAATGTGTGTCGGCCAGAAGAATATGCCACGTCTCCAATTACGATTGCCATGTTCAGAAAAAAAACAAAGAAAACGGTAGGTGTTTAAGAAAATTTATTACTAAGAATCAAGACTTAAAAAACATAACACTAAAAACCTATTAAAAATCCATAAACTTGAAAATATGCTATAATCAAATCAAGATCGAAGATTAAGCAAGAGACGCAAAGCTCTTTTTTTGAGCTATCCAAATTTGAGATTGTGGTCTTAAACAAGAGCCCCAAACAGATACACAAAACATTACCATACTTTACTTGGGAAAAAAAAGAATTCATGCTGCACATGAACAGTAGATTCACACTTCGCAAACTGCAGCACATAAAATGACTGCAGTTTATACATTACTATAAACACGAAACGGTGTCTCTGTATGGTATTGAATAGTTTTTAAAACTTTGAACCTTCCTGTATCAGAGATATCCGGAATATGTTTCTGTTTTTTACAGATCTTTTTGGAAAACTCTGTATGTTGCACTCCAGCAACTAACTCCTACCATCCTCGTCTATTTTACAACTTTCTCTTACTAGAGGCGTATTTTCGCTCATTTAAAATGCGCCAAATGCAAATTAATTAAAAATTTTAGGTCAATAACAAAATTATTATTTATGATCTTAAGAGTAGACTAGTTTAGAATAGTTTAAGGGTAGAAACAAGAAAGAGAAATAAATAGGTTAACAGGCTGCCTTTAAGCTACATTGGGTTTAAAAGCAATTAAATTAGTAAGTAGAAAAATAGATAAATAGTAATCATTAGTAATCGAAAGAGTTCAATATTGTTAGAATAGTAAAATTCTAATTAAAATCCAAAATGTAGTAACTCTTTTATTTCAATAAAATAAACCAGTGCAGCAAGACGTTCCTTCCTAAATAAACCGCCTAAAATTAGGGCTTTTTTCCGCTTTCCCTTAAAAACGTGAACAACTAAAATGCCATTAAGACATACCTCAGAAAAAGTACTCAGAAATCTAATGGAAAAACTTAATTAGCCATAACACCATCTACAGAATAGTTTTCAACAAGTGTATACCCCCTCTCCCTGGCAATCAGAAAGAAAACTGGCGGGAAGAATTAATACTCCGCATTGCTTTGCATTCGACTGCAGAGCAATAATTATTCCAACGACAAGAGACACGAATTGGAGAGCGGGGAGATCAAATCACAGGATCCGTGACTCACCATTATCACGACAGGTCAATTTGTATATTTTTGCCCCCTCTCACGGTTGTTGAAAGAAACCAACATTTATTTACGACCAGAGAGAAATCATTTGTTGTTGTTTGTTATCTTCGAAAGTGAGTTGAAAAAACTAAACAAAAAGATAAATTAATTTTTTAAAAAAATACAAAACAAAAAACAAATAGGAGGATGGGGTGTGGTGACAGCGACCAAATTTATTCTCTCCTTTATAATTTTTAAGTCTACACAATTTAATTCTCCACGCCCATCATTAGCAAAAACAGATTTTAAAAATTAATAAAGAACTCATAAAAAAAAAATAAAATTTATTACATTTTTCTCAAAGAGCCCAACTTTTTCAGTTTCACACGATTAACTGATTAACTTATGCTTAAGGCTTTTAAATACGAAAAGCCAGATTTCTTCTTCAATTGATTTCAAGTAGCAAAAGGGTCTCTATAGAGACCTCCAATTCCTGTACCTCAGCGAAGTTTTTCTCTTACCCTTTAGAGATAATAACACGAGCGAGAACTCTTTAACAAACAAATCGATACGAGAGAAAAGAGCTCGAGACCTACTTTTCCAAAACCCCAGCGCAACAGGTGCCCCCACGTACCCTTGGCATTCTGGGCATCAATCGATTTCATCGCAACATCTTCCTTTAGTATTATTGCTGCTTTGGAAAGAACAAACTCTGATCAAGTCCCAGAGACGGACCCAAAACAGGACTATGCCCAAGTGGCTCAAGTGAAGGAAGGTGAAGAGCTATAGGACCAAGCCAGTGAAGTATTAATGTCTGGGTGTAGGAATTTCTTAACAACAGAGCATATCCTTAAGACTGCAAAGCTCACAGTTTCTAAGTAAACGGATACTTAAATAGAATGGTAATTCTTTTCTCTTTGGACATGAACGCAATACCTATTACACACTCTAATGTCAGGGATCATCAAATACTTGATGTATCTCCCATCCTTTAGGAAATTTAATTTCTATTACAAAGAAAAATATTTTTAAAGCGTTGGTGTATAAAGCTGGTTTATGTCTTCGCGTAGACATAATGCATGTTGCATGTTTTCGTCTGCGATATGACATTTCCTGCAATCCCAACCATCGAATCCTTGTTAAAGCAGTTTCTATGGTATTTTAGTGTTATTAAGAAAATTATATTGAATACGTAAAAAACGCCTAATATTATTAGAAGATTAACCTGTGAGCTCTGTTTGTGCCGCATTTCTTAACAGATGAACAAAAAAGGAAACAAAGTGAATTATTTAACAATTCTAATTTATATTGGCATTTCAAAACTTTTAAATTTAATCACGTTCCTCATTAAAGGCAGCTACACATAATCATGTGAACTCAATAAGGACTGGCTAATTTTGTTTATAATTTGAAGTTAATACATTACGTCTAATATTGTAATCTGACGAAAGGAGCAAGTAAACTCCCCCGAAAGTGCTAGTATCTTCTTCACAGATGTGTTTCTCTTACATAAATCATTTTACTTTGGAATTCACTGTTACTTTGGATTTTTTTGACTGGATCAAAATTTCATTTCAAGAAAAATCGTAAAATATGGATTACGCTTTTTAATATCATCAGTGGAAAACGAATTTTTCAAGTCTCATCATAGGAGAAATTTTGATCGAAATTTCATAAAAATGCTTTATTCAGGATTGGATGACTTTTGTTTTATTTTGAAAGAAGACGATAATAAAATCACCAATTAAGTGATTATACAAGATGTCTCACCTAAAATGAACCAATAGCCAACTTTTTAAACACAAATCTGAGAGAGTACTTCTAATGGAAGAATAATCGTACTTTTATTTATTCATTTATTTATTTATTTATAAGTTAGGTCTTAGGGGGCTCCATCATTCAAATTACAAAAGTGATGTAGCACAATAAGTAGAGAGTGAAATTTAAAAAAAATATAATAAAATAATAAATAGGGATTAGTGTCAGTTGTTAGAAATGCAGTTGTTTAACTGAATATATAATATATATAAAGTTGGAAATCATCAATTAGATAAATTTAATTATCATCAAAAATTGGTACAATCTCAATTGTAATAAATTGGAAAAAATAAAATTATTTAAGGTTGGGATTAGAGGGAAGATGAGTGGCTGAATGCATTAAGAAAGGGCTTTAAATTTCTTTTAAAAGAAGCAGGGGTTGGAGCTTGCTGCAGATATTCAGGCACGCGGGCCCACCAATTTGAAACAGAAACACAGTTGTTTTGATAATTTCGACGGGCTAATGGGCAAATTAAGCGTGAAAATCTTGCTGATGATGTATTGTTGGGGTATTAGATACGATTAAATGACTATTAACAATTTTAAATGTAAACGTTAGTAATTGTTGGATATATATTTGAAAAATAGTAAATATTTTACAGCATCCAAAGTAAGGCGATACATGAGATCGCATTGGGAGTTTCAGTAGAATCCTAAGAAACCTTTTTTGGATGCGTAGGATTTTTGTTAAGTTAAATTTAGAAGTAGAGCCCCAGAATTGTATTCCATAGCAGATAGTTGAATGTATCAGTGTTCTGTATAATAGCAACAATATTCTACACGGAAGGCAGTGATGCTGTGAGATTATGCCAAGTTGTTTACTAAGAGTCTTAGATAATTCCTTTATATGATTGTTCCATGTTAAATCCGGGGATATATGCAATCCTAAGAATTTAAACGCTTTAGTAAAGGATAGAGGGTGAGAATTGTAGTAAATGGGTAACTCACGAGGTACAGATTGTTTATTCCGTTGTGCAAAGATCATGCATTTAGTTTTATTAAGGTTAAGAGATAATTCGTTTAATTGGTTCCAATTACTTAAGATAATCAGGGATTGATTGATAGAAGTTTGTAGATTCGCAATTGAACTATCTGCATAAGAGAGAGTAATATCATCAGCATAAAAAATAGCGAAAGAGCGTGTGAAAGGTCATTTGTAAAAAGGCTGAAAAATAGCGGAGATAGTATTGATCCTTGCGGAACTCCTAGGTTACGTACTAAAGTTCTGGAGGTTATATTTCCTAAAGTTAAAGTATACTGTCGATCGGTTAAAATTCCATTTCCAAAAAAAACCCCAAAAAACGATGCCATTTACGAATATGCAACTTTGAAATATGCAATGGAAACCCCTATTATTAATAGTATTTTCAGATTGTACACAACATTTCAGAGATGCTTTATTCTTGGTGTTTTGTCAATTGATCCAACCGTTTAGAATATAGGAGGCATTGAAAGTGTGGCGTGTTTGGATTTCAAGAAAAAAACAAAAAGACAGAAATTGTTCATTAATTTAAATGAAAACAAAGATTGATGATGCGTCTATAAAAAAAAAATAAACATTTGATAGTAGACAATTTCACTTCTGTAGGACTAGTATTCGTGAATATGGTGCTGTAGTTTAAATCCAAACACACCACACTTTCACTGCCTCTATCTCCTAAACGGTTGGATCAATTGAAAAAACACCAAGAATTGTGTTTCAATTCGAAAATAGTATCGGTTTTATTTTTTCGGAACGGAATACACATAAAAAAAACCCTCACGTAAAAGTACAACAATTCTTCCATTGAAAGTATTCTGTTAGATTTGTATT
Source organism: Rhysida immarginata (assembly GCA_023313115.1). NCBI lineage: Eukaryota > Metazoa > Arthropoda > Chilopoda > Scolopendromorpha > Scolopendridae > Rhysida > Rhysida immarginata. The sequence goes on along the minus strand of JAHWFO010009918.1, from coordinate 326,191 downwards.
TTAGAAGCTGACTATTGGTTCACTTTAGGTGAGACAACCTGTATACAGAAAATATTGTGTTTAAATTTATAGTCAAATGTTTGATAAATGTTTAATTATAATTATATTTTTTAAATTTATTAACAATTTTAGTAAGTCGTTCATAATTACCTGCTTCGTCGTGAATTCTCGTAAAAGAGATGCGAGTTCTTTTTTTAAAAATTTGTTATTAGGTCCAATATATCCTCAACGTATCAATTCTTTATTGACATTCACCAATTCTTTCACCCTAATTGTATCCTAGTTAAGGTGCAAGCGGGTGGTGCCTCTCAGATAATGAACAGGGACCTCTCGTTGAAATTAGCACCAGGCTTAATCAGCATCACTATCGTGACATTCTGCATGGACAACTGCTGCCTTTTATAGATCACGTCAAGTATGTCTATGACTTGGACGATATCTACTATCGACACGATAACTGCAGGGTTCACAGGGCTATATCCGTGGAGGAGTGGTTCGACAAGCATGATCAGACCGTGCAGCACCTCGATGATCCGCCAAATCTCCAGATCTGAACCCAACAGAGAATTTGTGGGACCACCTAAGCAACGTGTTAAGCGGAAGAATCGCTATCCGACTAATATCGCGGGATAAATTGTATGCAACACGGTTGGAGATAGATAAAAGACTATTAAAAGACACTCGTAAAATCAATGCTCAAGTGCATTAAAGCTGTAATTAAAGCGAAGGGATGTGCAATGCACTATTAACAACAGATGATTAATTTTTTTGTCCGGTGTGCTTACGCACTTTTAATCACGAATTAATGCAGAACGCACCAAAGTAAAGAGTGCTTTTTATTCATGCTTAGTCAAAATATGACAATCGAGTAAACTGGAATCTGCATAATAAATGAGAATTTATTTATAATTCAGAGCAAAGTGGATTAGATAGAGCTTGTACTCGTTTATTGATCATACATAAAACGAGTTAAAACAAATTCCAATACACTGAAAAATAATATTTTTATAATAAGCATCAGATTTATGCGTACGTAATCCACAATCATTCAAATTTATGAAACAAAATGCCGTACGATTTCCTAGGTAATCAAACATTTACTGAATGTGGCTAACATTTTTACCTCAAAAAAATTTTTTTTCTTCATTAAAACACGTGAAATTCTCACTTCCTCTTGCTCTTTTCTTTTTAACTGCACACCTCCTCTTCTCATGATAATTTTCTTTTACTGCAAAGGCGAGCCGCGTCACATCCGACCAGACACGCAAGTGAAGGTTGAGGTCGTTGCCTTGGAGAGCCACACACACACACCATCGTAGTTCGATATTAAAAGAAAGCCGGTTCCACATCTTTACATAACGCCTATGCGTCGTTGGCTGCCTATGTGGGCGCTATCCAAGAGAGAATTCCCACAACCCCGACTACAACGAAGCGGGCGCGTGCTAACCGACAAACAGTGCCCTACATTGCCATACAAAAAGTGACAGCAAGAATAGGAAAAAAGGGGGGGGGGTGTATGTTTGTGTGTATACACATATATTAAGTGAGAGAAAGAAAGGCGCTAAATCCACTCGTCCATCAGCAGCAGCCGCCGCGGCGGCCGGCGAGCAATTTCCAAGCGGAAGTGCCTTCCGAGGTCAGCGCCACCTGTCGGGAGGTTCGTCGGTGGAAGGAGACCGTCAGCCGTGAAATTACCCTGTTTTGTTCAACAATTGCTTTGCCATTTTTGTAGCCGTGAACTCTATTTTAAAAGATTATTTCTCTTTTTTTTCCCTCTCTCTCTCTCTCTCTATCTCCATTTCCTCGCGCGCTTTATAATTCATTTACAAACTTCCACAGGTGACACCTCAAAACGAGTCCTCAACTTTATTTTCCTCAATCATTCCTCGAAAACCATTTCAGAGACAATTTCTAATAACAATATCCGATAGACGTGACTCAATGCAGCAATCTACTTTCCCTGTAAAAAACGTCATTAAAATATTTAAATGTTTTTTTGCTAGCCTTCGAAAATCACGCATCCTTTACATCTCTACAAAAGATAGCAGTCTTCGAGTTCATAATCTATGTAAGCCATCTAAAATATCGATAACTTGGTAGGCCTTACCAAAATCGTGAATTTTCTCTTTTTGCATCTAATGCAGCTTACATGCAATTTCGTAGCATTGACTCGAAATGTCGGAAACATTCTCGTGAAAGTCGATAATGGATCACGTAACTCTTGGACGACCCAAAAGCTATATAGACCCATAGATGCGGAAGTGGTTAAGCTTTTTATATAGGACAGTTTGTTATCCACGTGATCCTTACAATAGTATGGAAGGAATTAATATTCATGGGTGGGGTGTTTCTATTAAAGTGGTAAGTCAGTGTGTGTTTACAATACAACGAATGTAGGACTAATACATTTTAAAAGATATATTTATCCTGTGAAAGGGTCATCTTTCAAGAAAACCTTTCCTGAGAAACAAATTCTGCTTGAATCAGGTTTAAAGACGACTTCTTGTAATATCGACGCTACTCTTAACTATCAAACTAGTGGACACATTAGCGATTCACGAAATAAACAAGCAAACAAGTAGGGCACCCCAGTGTCGGACTGGCCATATACCAAGGGGTGCGAATGCACACCCCCCCCCTGTCTCAGGCCCCCTTGGCCCTGGTCCGTTCCAGCTCACAAGAGATTATTTTGAGATCGCACCCCGGGCCTCTGATAGCCAATCCGACCCCGGGGCACCCTGTATACAAACAAATTGAATATGTACAGGGTGTCCCACAAAGGACTCCCAGATTTTAAAGAGTAAATATCTCGGAAACGCAGATCGATAGAAGAATGAAACAAATGGTATGTTAATTTCGAAAGCCATAAAAATCTGATACGAAAGTTTCAAAATATAGTTACAAATGTTGCCGACAGGTGGCACTGTATGTGTCATACTGAAAATTTCATTCTTCATTTGCGCCATCTCTGTGCTGCGAAAGGTGTACATTTTGAATCGACTGTGGTGTGATTTGCAATGGCTGCTTGCAAAGGACAGTTTATAGCCTATTTCTCGGACTCTGTATCGCGACTACAGCATGCAGCGCCTTCTGTCGGCAACATTTGTAACTAATTTTGAAACTTCATCATATTTTTACGGCTTTCGAAAAAAACATACCACTTGTTTCATTGTTCTATCGATCTCCGTTTCCGAGCTATTTACTCTTAAAATCAGGGAGATCTTTGTGGACACCCTACATAATTATAGGGAAGGCTTCATCTGCTGACACCCAAGATGTTCCGGGTATTCTGTACATCAATATTAGATTTATGAGATGGAGAGTTCTCTGTCCTGTCCTTCTTGATGAAGTTGATGGATGCCTTGCGGTACACAACGGGAAAGAAATCACACAGAATTTCGACCAGTTTCGCCTTTTTTTCCTGGATTTGTCAAGGATATACAAGTGAAGTGGCGAACAACACGCCTTAAATACAGAATATGGTAGAACACATATAATCAGTGATTGGTGGATATAGAGGCAAATGCCTAAATTTACAGAACATGGCAGAATCTTTGATTGGTAAGATGATGGACCAATTGCAAAAACAATGGAATTAGTGAATAATTTATTCTACCTTATTTTGTATACAGGGTGAATACAAAATTCTGAACCCCCCTTTTATTTTTTGAACCGAAGCAGATATGTCAATTTTGATGAATCCAATGAATAGGAAGTTGTGGGTGGCCTATCCCATGGTGCACTTTTCATCATCCCAAATATGCAAGTTAGGACACATTCAAAATTTATCTCAAAAACCGTAAGGGATAGAGAAAAAAACCCAATTGCAAACTTGTTCAGCATAAAAAAACAAACAAAACTAAAAAAAATTCATCCAAATCGGACCAACCAATTACCCACAATCACGTGGTGAACTGTTTGTAGCTTACAAACAGTCACACTGCACAAACAAATAACTTCAAACAGTTTAAAAAAAAGTTAATCAACAAAATGCTCGATGTGACGACCGTGGGAACCATAACACAATTGGGCACGGAACCTAACCGACGCCAAAACATCGGCAAGCATGGCTGGTGTCACTCCTCGGCACGCTTCCTGGATTCGTTGAACCAGATCCTCCAGTGAGGCGGGCTGCGTAGCATAAACCTTGTCCTTCAGGTATCCCCACAAGAAAAAGTCAAGTGGTGTAAAATCAGGGGAACGGGGTGGCCAACGAACTGGTCCTCCTCGGCCAATCCATTGTTGTCCAAACATCTCACTTAGACGCTCGCGAACGACCAACCCGTAATGTGGAGGAGCTCCATCATGCTGAAACCACGTGCGCTGATACGAGGCCAATAGCAAATTGTCAATGAAGTCTGTGACTACCACGTTGAGAATTTCAGCTCGGTAGCGTTCTGCAGTCAGTGTTCCATCGTAAAAATACCGTCCAACCACAGTGTCATTGTACAATCCACACCACACACTGATTCTCCAGTTCACTTGATGAGTTGCTTCTCGCAGACATCGTGGGTTTTCGTCTGCCCAATGATGATGGTTGTGCCTGTTGATAACTCCATCCCTGATGAATTGGGCTTCATCTGTCCACAGACGGCCAGGTGGCCGAGAGGGCTAGGGCGTAGGCTTTCTAATTCTCGAGTCCGCCTGGCTGTGGGTTCGAATCCCGCCGTGGGCATGGATGTTTGTGTTTGTCCCGGGCTGCGTACAGATATAACTTGTGTAAAAGGCGCAAAATGACCATAGTAGTCGATGCCTTAATTTCTAGAACCCCCCTCATCTGTCCACAACACCTCATGAATGAAGTTTGGATTGTCATCCAGGCAGATAAGTAACCAGGCAGATATGTAACCCTAGCAACATAATCCAATAGCAGTAAATCCTGGTGACAATGAATATGGTATGGGTGAAAATGATGTGCCTGTAGAATGTTGAGAACAGTTCTCTGATGGCACCCAACATCTGCAGCAATTGCTCTGCTGCTTGTGTGGGGATTTGCAGCAACTGCAGCCAGAACTAGTGTTGTTGTATCCTCGTCGCCTTTTGCCCTTGGTCGTCCTCGTTCTGCATTAACATTCCCTGTAGCCTCGAATCTTTGAATAATGTGACGCATTGTTTGACGAGATGGATGGCGTTCGTTAGGGTATCTGTCTCGATACAACCTAACTGCAGCATGTAGGTTTCTCCTTGCCTCTCCGAAGCAGAAGATCATGTTGACCATTTCCGGAACAGTGCAGCTTGCAATTGGAATTGTTCTGTGTTCTGTGTGCTGAAACATGCCTTTTATTTGCTTTTCCGCATGAAAGTGAATGTGAGTATGGTAATTTATGTTAATTTTTTGATTTGCAAGCTTTACATGGTGGAAATATCAACATTCAGTTTTCCTTGTGCAGTGTGACTGTTTGTAAGCTACAAACAGTTCACCACGTGATTGTGGGTGATTGGTTGGTCCGATTTGGATGATTTTTTTTGTTTTGTTTGTTTTTTTATGCTGAACAAGTTTGCAATTGGGTTTTTTCTCTATCCCTTACGGTTTTTGAGATAAATTTTGAATGTGTCCTAATTTACATATTTGGGATGATGAAAAGTGTACCATGGGATAGGCCACCCACAACTTCCTATTCATTGGATTCATCAAAATTGACATATCTGCTTCGGTTCAAAAAATAAAAGGGGGGTTCAGACTTTCGTATTCACCCTGTATAAGGCGTCTTTTTTGCCTCTTCATTTGTAAATGTATATCCTTGACAAAGACAGGAAGGGTTCTACGGGCATCCGCCAGACCTAACCTTCTGATTGCCAGAGTGTTTTCCGAGATTCGTCGTTCCATATGGCATGGTCCATGGTCAGGTTTCGGCGAGATGGTCACCATTCTAAACGTCGCTTCGCATCGATTCTGCTGATGCGGGTCTTATGAGCAGCAGCAGCACGGCAATGGAAACCTAACATCCTCAGTTGAAATATAGTTTCAGCGGAAGACTGCGAAGTTGGTAGGCCAAAGAAAAAGACAGACATCTTTTATTTTTTACAGTTGTTAATTGAAATAATCCACCAAACGAACGCTTTATTGCTAGAGTGAGCGATAACTTTTATATTAATTCCAGCGAAGTAATTTGTTTTTATAAATATGATTACCGGTATTATAAAATTAAATTTTCTGAATTTCTCAAGTTTTAATAATTACGTTGAAAATATGTGAAGTGGAGGCAACTATTCAGAGCAATCTTAATAAAAATGTTCCTATGGAAATAAACAGCAGAAATTAAACCCAAACTTTTAATAAAATTCTCAATCATCAAAATAACAATGACGAATCTCTTTAAAAAAAAAATGGCTGGAGAATCAGATTGAAATGTGCCGTGTCAAGGGCTAAGTCTGTTACATGGGTCAAAATAAAAATCTTGGACGCCGAGAAGCAAGGCAGGAAATTAATTTCGTGGAACATTAGAACAAAAAAAAATCTCATACGGAAAGCTGCCTTCTTTGAGTAAACAATTTTAATTAGTCGTCAGGAACTTATTCCCGAGTGGTTTCACATGCCGACATTTTGGGATTCAGACACAATATTAAAATCTCAAAAGAGAAAACTAAAGTAATGACTTACTAAGCTGCAAAAAAAAAAACAGGATCACAACAAAAATTGCTATTAGAAATTTAAGATGCTTTATAATCAAGGTTTGACATAAATCAGGATTTAGAGAAAAACGTTCAAAACTAAAACATATTATATGAATGCATTATGAGAGAAGAAGTAAAGTTAAGATTCCGCACTGCTATATCAAAGCCAACACGTTTGTGAAACTTGGGTTCTGAGATCATTAGACAAGAGAAGATTGGAGGCAGATTAAACGCGTTTTTGAGACCAATTAGCAGAGTAACCTTAAGAGACAAAATTAGAAGTGCAGAAATTACAGCCGGAACAAGATAACATAGTAGATGAAATTCAAAATTATCAAGGTGTTGCATCATACTTTTTATAGGCCTTACTTCGTTAGTTGATTGCTTATATCACAGAAACTAGAGCAGCCAATCACCATTTTTAAATGCCATTTTCGTTTTTAGCACCTCAAAATTACGTAAGAACAGTTATTTTCATACCCGCAACTTTTTACCTGTAGAACAGTGTTAGCCTTCCGAATTCCGGCTGTCATCCAAACTATAACAGAGGAAACTATAACAGATACACAGGCATTCATATCAGGATCTTTTTGTGTCATTCGTATCGGTTTAGCTAGTAAAGAGATGTTCGAAACTGTTATTAAAACATACGACGCCTTCACTTTTATAAACTCTATCGACATACACGAATGTAAAAGGACGTGTATTGGCTTTTTAAAACCATTGCATGCGATCGTCGTTTCTCTGCAAATCGATGCCATCGCCTTATTCACTCTTCCATTATCAATTCGCTTATCATTAAGAGGGGCTTCGCTAAATGAGGCGCCCTTTTAATTTCTAATTTAAAATTATTATCAACTAATTCATCCTCTCCAAAACCCATACAACTATATCCAAACTTCACGTGAAGATCAAATTCCCCACCTGTAGAAAGAATTCTGCGTCGGGGCGGGGCAATTTCACCGACAAAAACAACAACAACAACATCTTTCCAAGAAACTGAACCGAAAATTCGATCTTAACGATCAAACCATAAACCGAAAAGAAAAAAAAAAAAGCATAAAAAAATTCGTCATCTGCTTTCTCAGATTACCCACAAAAGAACGACAAATATAACTTGAAGGGGGAAAAGGAGGTAACATCAAACCTGTCTTCTCCTTTATTATTTTCAAAAAAATAGCATAAGATGTCGTCATTTAAAAAAAAAAGATTTTAATTATCACTTCATTTTAGAATATAATTAATTTCCCCAGCAGATAGGGGAGAAAAAGAAAAGAATTTTTAAACACGAGCGTCTTGTTCATATATACGAAAAAAAATATTCAAGAATCAAATTTGAAAATGAGACGAGTTCAGCAAATTTGAATTTTTCTTTCATTTTTGTTAAGAGTGTTATTTTAAAAATTATTAAAAAAAAAATTCAACCTAACAACGGATATTAGAATTTTGACTGAAACTGAAGTCGCCGGCTTCGTCATTAATCCTCCAATTTCTTTATGTTTTTAACTTCGATTTTTATATAAAAATCAAAAGGATCGAATGACGTTTAATTCTTCATTAATGGAAGAAAAAAAATTTAAATTTTTATACGACTCCTAATATTCTTCATAATAATAACAACAACAAGAAGAACCATTTCCTTCAGTTTGGCGAAATTTAATTACGAAATCAAAAGACATTTTATTTTTATATTCTAAAATTAAAACTCGCGGCTTTTATAAAATTATTTGTCTTCATTCGAACTTTCAAAAAAAAAAATTGAACAAAAATAAGAAACATGATATAAACAAGCATTCCGAAAAATTAAAAAAAAAAAAAAAATTAATTAACTAACTTCAAACCAAAAAGACATCGAGTTCCTGCCTTCTGGTGATTTAGAAAAACCTATTATATTATAATAAATCATTATCGAAGTTATTGTAAATGTAGAAACGAATATCGAAATATGATAATTCAATATCCGAAGTCTAGAAGAAAGTAATGACGATTTCAAAAACAAGCGCATTTGGATGAATACAGGACTCATGTTCAACTACGGGGAATTTGAAGGGGAAAAAAATCATGATTAAGTTCGAGGTTTCAAATTTAAAAAGACGAATAAAGAAGAAAAAAAATTAATAGGAATTCGAAAATAAACTAAGCGCCTATTCTATCCGAAACTAAAAAGGTTGGAATAGAGCTCTTCAAAGATAGACGAACAGCCGGAAGCCAAGACTATTCGTTTCCTTACAATTTTCTACTCTTATTAAGTTTATTTTTCTTCTTATTATTATTTTCGAATATAATAACTCTTTCTAATTTGATTTAAATCTCCCCCATTTCGTCTACTCAAAACTAAATCTCACTTACAGCAATTTCCTGGCAGCCTTATACAAGGTTGAATAAAATAATGGAAAAAAAAACCTCGCAAAGAAACTTATTAGTAATATGATATAGGTGGACACGCGATACAGTCTGAATTCACCTGGGAATGAAAGCATACAAATTCTGGATATTGGTTATGAAATTTTATACCATTTTCCATGTAGAAGTCGTTCAAGTTCCTTGACAGATCCAAGTCTAACCTCAGCCCCATGCTCCTTAAACTAAGATTGGATATTACCAGAGACATGGATAGATGCATTATTATCCAATACGTTGAAGTAAATTTCCAACAATCTCAATAAAAATCTTAAAAAATTAACTGGAATCTGCCAGAAATCATTTCTGCAGCATCAGGATGACATAGTCATTCAAATTTTATTCATGTCCCTGCAAGTCATTCTACCTTATTGGGCCTGCATAAGACCACAATTTGGCGCCCAAATCACAACGCTTTATCGCTGGAACTGGGGAGCCAGGGAGTGGTTGGAAGTTTTCGTGTTCATCCACAATTCCTCTAGTCGACCTCGAAGGAAACATTAATTTATTTAAAAATTAAAATTTACATTAAACAAAATAATAGAATAATCCCAATACAAAGACAAAAAATTAGAATAATGACAAAAAAAAAATACACAAATCACTTTAATCGAAAACGATTCATCAAATTAATACTTATTAGGCTCGCCTTTAGCTTTGGTATAAAATTTGATGACCCAACTTAAGAACATTCTTCACGACTAACATTTGACCAACAAGTTTGATTGCCGAAATCAACTCGGTTTAGTTGGTGAGGGTCTTTGGTGAAGTCTAGCCTTCATCAACTTCAATAAATTTTCAATTGGATTAATGACTGATGAATTACCTGGCCATGGCAACTCACAGATATTTAGTCATAGTTAAAACCATTCTCTCGTGGATTTAGCAACGTGACTAGACGCGACCATTCTGCTGGAACAGAAAGGAATCACAGCAAAGATCTTCAGATGATGGGATAATGAAATTGTCAAATATTTTTTGATAGCTGCAGCATTTACTACACTATTTAGGACGCATAACTTTCCTACTCCATCTGACGACATGCATCGCCATACCACCATTAAGCAACAAATTTCAGTGATCTCTTGAGGCAGTACTAAAGTAAGCTCTTGTGTTTGTCTCCACAGACGAGGCTCTTGGTCGCCAAAAGACAAGGAGAACATGGATTCGTCCCTAAATAGGACGTTCCTCCAGTCATCTTGTCCCCGAGTAACTCTTGCACCACTTTACACGGGCTCGTCTTTGCTTCAAATTCATGAGGGGCTTAATTTTGGGAATTCTGGACTGAAACTCAAATTGATGTAGCTCTGCTTGACACGGTTGCTCCAGAATATTTTTCACTCATAGTGAATTTCTTTAACACTTCACAATGTTCTTCGATTGAAAGATTCATTTCGGAAGTCTCTCGCCAAACACGACAATGTCCACCCACTCGATGGAACAGAAACCGTGTCCAAATCCCGAACTGCAATAGGTGCAATGACCATCCATTTGCTTCGGAACAGTGTTCGCTCTTGCGGTTCTTGTCGAAACATCTCTGGCAGGCCCCTGGTTCATTTGGACGTCGATTTGCTCAAATGTTGCCGTTCACATCGCACAACAATGACTCGTCGTGGTCCGAAATTTCTCGAATGATACCGCTTGTCCAATCGCGGTACAACTTAATCACAGCAGTTATGCAGCTTTGGAAATGTAGCAGTTCACCTTGGCCGGAAAGCCAATATCATCCCCTTTCGCTTGTTTTATTCATAACAGCAAAGATTGATAATTGATAAAAACCACCAGGTCATAAAAGTGTGGCTCAACTGTGTATATAGGCGGAAAATGAAAAAAAAAAATCTAATTATAAATTAAAAAAAAGTTTTCCCTGGAGCTAGCACAATCGGAAATTTTTCATTTAAAGTCATATAAAACTTGCAATAATGCATTAAAAATTTTTATTTCCTATTATTTGATGAAACCTAATATGTGTATACATGTATGAAATTATGAAAGCTGAAACTCCGTTAATGAAATTTTTAAGGAACACTTTATACTTGCACACAAATCCCTCTAAAGAACCTCAACTTTCCCAACGACATCAAATATTTAAGCTCACGGACATACAAAAACCAAGTACAACTCATTGTGCGCACAATAACACACTGTAGATGAAACCCTAGCCTCTCAACGGCCATAATTCGATCCTCTTCTTACTTTAATGAACCCGTTAAGTAATACGACAATTCCTATTAATGAGGCCTGATTATGCAATATTTAGTTCAGCTTTAATAAGGGCGAGTAATTCTAATAACAGACTCTGTTCTAGCTGAACCATGAAATAATAAGGAGATGCGTATCACGTTTAAAAAAAGAAAAGAATAATAATAAAAAAAAACAAGTTCAGCTCCCAAAAATAACCTCAGCTATTTATACGAGCTCGGTAATATAAATGCTCTCAAGAAATTGAAACCTAAAGATGAAATAGCATCTCCTCCTGTCTAACGATATTGCCTAAAATCCCACTTGAACCAAAAAATAAAGTCAAGGGTCAAGACTTGTTTACAACGATGGATATCACATTACGAAGCCAACTACGTCCTTAGAGAAACTTAATCAACCCGTGGTCATGATGACAAGGATTACGTTTCCAAAATGTCACACATATAATTTATAAGTGATAACAGCATTTAGAATAATATTAATAACAACCCAGGATTGTAATCTCAACAAAGCACATTCCTATGACCCTGGAACTTCGTCGTTTTAAAAATAAAAAGAGTTATTTATATACAAATTTGATGCCGATTTGCGGAGGGCCAACAAGAGTCGCGAAGGATAGGAAAAATTTTTTTAAATAAAATTGAGTTCAGTCATCATCGAAAGGTGAAGAAGTTCATCGTAATTAAATTTATCTTCAGGGATGAAAGGAAAAAAAAAACGGAGGGGGAAAAAATTCCTCATCACCTTCATCGTTTTCTCCTTTCAATAACATTTTCAAAAATCTGATGGCCCATCTACAATTCCCAAAGTCACTTTTGCTTTCAATTATCATCACGTTAATTGAATTTTCGAGGGCGGCGCCATCACGAAATCCATCGATTCCCGTTATTGGTTTCTCTCCATCTTTCTCTCAAAACCGCCATTCTCGTGCGCCGTTTTTGGGATGCGAACCCGAGACTCGAGGCATCCACCCGAGCCGGCAGATCTCATTAGGCTCGTCGGAGAACCTAAGAACAAAGAGAGCCATTTATTAAGACGGGCACACGTGATATCGAATTGGCACGTGTTAAGCTGAAAAACAAATGAATCACTCACTCTCTCATTCTCGCTCTCTTTCTTACACATAATTTGTTACTTCGGATTCGTCATCACACATCGTTGGGTCACCCATTGGACGCGCTCCTTGAGAAAAGGCGACAATGAACTCCGAGAATACATTTCAATGAAATTAAACAAAGTTCTTATATTCGTGTTATTAATTATCCAATTATACCAATTACCAGTTTTTGTTTTTTTTGTACACTCATAAGCCACTATCCTATATCACTTGTTTATTTATATTATTCGCTTAACGGTGAAACGTCGTTGAATCGAATCCTTCATACTGATTGGTTTAAATTATATTTCTTCTTGCTCTCTGAAAAGAAACATTTTCCGCATTTATTTTTTATTTCTTTAACCATTGAAAAATGACTAATTTTTGTATACAATTTAAATTTCAGGTCTCCAAATAGAATTCAATTTTATAAATGAGAAATTGTATCCTTTTGATCAACAAGCTGTCCGACAAAATAGATATTTAAGCAGTTTTACTAAATAATTTATTAATCAGTCAACTTTAATGATTCTTTTTTCATTCCAGAATCAATGAAAGTAAATAACATATCATGAGATACTTTTTTTGCTACTTTTCGTAGAATCCAAATCATTACTTGAAATACGGAAAGTTTATCTCTGCAATATTTTAAAAATGTCTCGCAAGAGTATTTGACAGATATCAGAAAATAAATTAAAAATAGCAGCATCAGGGATTTCTCTTTTCAACGGTGTTATTTATAAATTTATACGATTAAAATTCGAATTTTAGGTGACTTCTGAAAATTTTTACTAAAATACATTTTCGTCAACTACAGTATTAACTATTCGGCAAACAATTCGACATTCTCATGGGAAGCAATTTATTTCTCTTCAACAAAAATGCAGCGCCAGAAAGGCAAGCTAATAGGCATAAGGAAAAATATCATTATTTTGACGTAGAATACGTCTTACGTTTCGAGACTAGGATGCCGCGCTTAAATCGTGAATGTTACGAAAAGTGTTGATCACGAAAAATTTAATAACGTGAAAACTATTAATGATAGAAGAATGATCGATATCGCATTCGATAGAGTATAGAACAAAGCATGTTTCAGACAATCACCGATTTCGTGCTGACCTCACTGGCTGACACAATCGCAGTGCAAAGTTGAGTCAGAAAATCTGCTCTATGGCGGATATTAAATTAGTCTAGCTCTGGCTTCCTTTGTGCTACCACGACGTTTGAGGTGTCATTTGTTTTATCTTTCTGCGCTTTATAAAATGGCTTAAAATTTAAGCCTCAATATTTAATAGTGTCTAAGATATCGGCCTTCGAAGTGTGGAAATTTCGCAAAAATTACAGAATTTCCAAATTTATGCCTAATAAACACGAGAAAAATTATAGAAACCGTCACAGGAATATAGATCGAGAGATGGGGAATCCAAAAAGACCCGGATGTCCGATTTTGAGCGTCAATGGGCTCAACAGGAACGCCTCAAAGTTGAGGCGCCGCTCTGCTAAGATATACTATAGCTTGATACGAATGCGCCAATAACTGAGAGTTCGACGCAAATAACATATCTGATGACATAAACGTTTCTACATGGAGTGATAGAATTCAACCAGTGGAAGTCCATAACGAGCCATAACCGTCAACATTAACAGCATCTTCATCAAATATGATTTAAGTAAGGAGCGACATATATGCGAAAATTTGGGAGACTGAATTCATATTTCGTTTTATATTCATTAACAATGAATTTGGATATTCATGTAATGTTTGTAATAGATTTTAGTTTGAGAAGGACTTAAAGCACCCACAAAACGGTGGTGTGATATGTTTGCTCCATCAGTTTCATCAGTCCAATGTGAATGATTTCATGCTGTGCATTCATTCTAGAACAAATTTAAAACTATTAGAAAAGCTGCAGATGTGTGCCTAAGACGCGGGATGTAGTATCTTCTGCGTCAATCATTTTGATGAGCCACATTTGTAGACTAGTCGCCAAGATTTCGACCGTTTTGCCAGAACAGATACACAAAGCTAAGAAGAGACGTGCAGTGATGGACAAAGAAGATTTAGATGAAAATTCAACAGGCTAAATCTATGAATCAAAAATATGATGAGAGACCAGCAAAATTAGATAGCGTAAGTTTAGTTCATTTTATTGCATGGTATACACCGGTAATGGATATAAGACATATCAAGAGAAATGATGTTGATGATACAGATGGACATGAAGCCAATGAACAACAAAATACTGATAATGAAAACGATGAAGCTTATGACATTTTTAGTCCAAACATCAATACATATAGACGCAGAAATGTGGGCACAGAGTGATTAGATACCGTCATTATAGCATCGATGACACAATCAATTACAAGCCTGAAATGGTTACATTGTTCTATCCATTTCGCAATGAAGTTGTAGATGTATTAGATGTACACAAATTCATCCAATTGTACGATGCGTACGAGGTGAACATTTTAGCCAAAAGGAAAGAATACGAAAGTAAGAGATTCAGATGCAAGAACTTAGAGAACTGTGCAAGAAAGACGACGACGTTGCAAACAACTTGCAAAGAGAACAAAATGAAAGATGAGTACATGCGAAGTGTTGTTGGCGAGGCGGGTTAGAGAAAGCAGTTGATTTAGAGAAGATTTAAAAGTAAACAATGGTGCATCGAAAATTTGCCCGATGTAGTTAGGCTGTTTCATCGCAATAACAGTGTTGATGCTCCCAACAAGAATGCTATCATGTGTAATAAGTTGTTTTGCCAGTAATAAAATTAATGGTTATGGCCGCAGAAGTGAATTAGATCCAGCAAGAACAAAACTACACAAGATGGGTATTGTAGAATTAGGAGGCTTGCAATATGCTACATGCTTGGCTATTGACTCACCGTACATGTTGAGAGTGAACATCGATGTGGACGATGGATTTGTAAACGGTGCGTTCAGTGTACTCACAAGGGACCGTAAAAATGGAAGCTAATTTTGTATGATACGAAGACGACCTCCTTGGATAAGTGCGTGACAAATATCAGCGGCATACATCAAGGAGTTTCCGAGCAATAGTTGGTCGCTACTGTGCATTTAAAATTAGGTTTTGGGAAGCGGTGAGCGTATTAATTTGGAAGAAACAAGCATTTTGAATGTTACTTGAGGAACTTATCCATTACGAATAGTAGAAATTAAGGAGAACTGGGAAACCACTAATCCACATAACGAGTAGTGAACCAGACAGAGCCCGCAGTAATTATTAACAAGTCTCAAGCCACTTTCACACCGGAAGAAACGTCATTGCTACAGAAAGGGTTGAAATTTGCCTTCACCAATAATATCCAAGACTTAAAAGACTCCATCTCATCCACTCTGAACTGGCACCCGAAGCTGAGTTCTAACCAGAATATGGCCCTTAGATCACAACTACAGAAAACACCCACAAAGAATGCCGTAAAACTGAAGAAACTGAACATGCTCAATAATCATGCAATAACCATGCAATAACCAAACAACTAAAGGCCAAAGACGTCTTCTACTTGAGGGATGACAAGTCGAACTACCTCGTAATCGTAGACAGAACAAACTATTACAGTGAAGTCCAAGAAATGCTTGACACGGGACCATACATAAAACTCCAAAACGACCCATCCAAGAAACTTTTACAAGACACAAGGAATTGCATCCAAAGTTGCAGATATAATCGTTTTGTGGATTAGTGGTTTCCCAGTTCTCCTTAATTTGATGTCCATCCCCTCGGTATTTTGTTTACGAATAGTAGTATGTCAAACACCGGTTAGACCAAAACTTATATCAAATGAATTTGCTTTTCTCAGCTAAGGTAAAAATTGTTAAAACTAAATCACACACAACTGAAAACGATTAGTCCAACACACCAAATTCAAACTTCAAACAACGCTCGAATGATAGATTTTCAAATCCTATGTTCAGAGTCGGATTAAGATCCATAGTGGCCCTAAAAGATTTTGGCGCCCCATCTACAGGGTGTTTCTGAATGGTCTGAATAAACTTTCAGGATATACTCCAGAGATCCAAAACAAGCAGAAATTCTAACAGTTCTTGAGTTCTAACAGTTTGAAGTTCTACAGTAGACCAAAATTAACGTTAAAGCGTATAGGAGTTCAAACTGATTTATTTCTACGGTATAATAAGACCGTAGAAAATGGCCACTTTCTATTGTCTGCACTTGTTGTCAGGCTGAAAATAGCCTCCAGGTCTTTGAATTGTCGTGACTCAAATGCCCTCCAGGTCTCTGACACCTTCAAACCGTTATAACCTAGAAAGAAGCGTTTTCGACTCCGAGTTCATATGGCATGTCTCGGAGCCCAACTACTAAAAGGTGCCGAGTTTTTGTTGAAAAGAACTAAGTTCCTTTTGATGATAGTGTCGAGCTTTTCGTCATAGAAGACAATGCAACTAAGCCTTAAATAAAATACAACAAGTATCCAGATACTATCTAAAAATTTTCTGATATCTGTCGAAATACGCCTGTGAAAACGTCTTATTCTTCCCAAAATTCTGTGCAGTTGATCGGTAGATTAGGTTAAGTTAGGTTAGGTTCTCCCGTTCGCAGGTTCGAGCTTTGATGTGTTTAAGCATGTGAAAAGATGATAGACGTGCAAAAATTAGTGCTGAAAAATTACTCTGGACCACGCCTTCCTTTAAGAGAGGACATGCAAGTACCAAAATGCAAAAGAACGGCGAAGAATCATTTCATCAACAGCAAATTTGAAACGGTTCGCATTTGCAAAGTGGTCCAAAACTTGCTGAAGAAAGTGCTGGAGAAAATTAAGTGTCATAATAACGACTTACTGACGGGTATTTTGAAGCACTCGCTAGATATGATGCCACATGAAGCAGCGGAAGCCGATGAACGTTAATTTTGAAGATATTAGCAGTTTCTTTCCAGAATTACTAAATGGAAATACGATATCCCTTTTTTGTGACTTTGTTTTTTAGGTTGACAATCGCAAACTTGCATTTTGTGAGTGACCTCGGAGTCCATCAGCCTTCTCATCTAACTCGTGGTATTTCCTTTGGTATCTACTGAGTAGGGCAAGCTCTTCGTGGAAGGTCAATTGTCCATTTTCGATCAAAAGGCGTCACGTAAGTACTTTCCCCGAAGCAACCCCTGAACTGACTGGCTTGCATAGGCCACATAACTTTTATAGAAATTTGCATAGAAAACTGGGCCTTAAAGAAGTTTTGGTTGCCACAACGTAAGACCGATTTTATCAAAATGTCAAAAATTCTTAAATCATGCAATGGCATAATGCCAAAAACTCGTACAATGCAAAGATCCCAATTGTTTAACAGTGTATCCTATCCTAAGATTATGGCTCCTAGGCTAACCACCAAGGATCTCGCTTCTGATATTTCGTGGCCAGAAGGCGCAGGTTGTATAATAGCCATTATTTATCTATTCGCAGTGCTATGGGGTGCAACTTGCCCTAATTTTTGAAACTTAAAAGAATTTATTATTAATACTTTTATCAATATAAAAAATACATTTTTCGTATTTTCTGTTCAATAACTGTTAGCTGTCAAAGTAATCGAATAATTTTAAAATTCAGGTTCCTATTCACACTAAAACGAAAAAAACCCATCCAAATGATTACTATTTTCATTAATCGCTCGTAACTTCTAACTCTAAATGAATCCTTTATAACCGAGATGGAGAGAGCGATAGATAGCAACAACTTTTTTGAATTTCGAATTAGCGAGGTTTGTATTACACAACGATATCTCTGGCATAAACACTACAGCAGATTCTGCCAACAACATCCTCTCTCTCTCTCAGTCTTTATTATTAGTTTGGAATTCCTTTCTCTTCTTCTCCTCTGCAAATTAAAACCAGGCAACGCTTCGTTTCTGCTGTGTCCGCATCGAACGGGAGGACGAAAGGGAGGGGGGGGGAGGTTGGTTCTCAGTGCGTGTGTGTGGGTAGCGCGCGTGTGTGCCTGTCTGTGTATATGTGTGTGTGTGTGTGTTACATGAAACGCAGTCCCGTCCGATTCCTTCTGTAATTTCATCTCAAGGCAAAACCCGATTCCGACTTATATTAGTTAGGTTCGAAATGCACATTTTGCAGTGAGGAGAGCAGCGGCGAAGAATCATTATGAAAGGCGAGCCGACCAGAGTGTCGGTTACATTGAGTCGCTCATAGCCGGGGCTCCCGGATCGGGTGTCGTCGGGTCCCGGCGACGTTCCAAACTAGGGTTGATTAAGATGATAGTGGCGCTGTAACCAGACACTTTCTCTCTCTCTCTCTTTCTCTCTCGTTTGCGCGGACGACGACCATGTCACACAAACCCAAGAGTTTTGTGCAAACAGATTTTTCTCGTTTTCTCGAGAGCCAGAAAGAGGAGAAGAAAGGCAAGAGAAGAGGATTATAAAAATAAACTGCGTATCCGTGAACGTTTTTAGAAGGATAAATGATGGATGTGAAAATATCTCTCTTATAATCCTTTCAAAAATGTTATCACGTTAACCCTACCACGTCCAATCCAAAATCATTATCAGGTTACGTTGTAATAAACTCGTTGTGCGCATTAGGATACCAAAAAAAAGTTAATTTTGAATTAATACAACAATGTCAATACGGAACGAAAAGCCGCATTTCGTTCCGATAGAACAGTTCTGAAACGTAATCTCTCGTGACGAAGTACCTTTTATATTATGTCACGAGCACTGGCTAAAAATAGACAGCAATCGCATCTATGTATCTCAGATGATGATTATTTCGAAACTTTTACGCGTCAGACCACCAAAGCGACAGAACAGCGGTGAGCTCCCAATTCGAGGCACCTAGGTCGATGAAAAAATTTATGAAAAAAAAATGTAATATTTTTTTTGATCAACGATATTTGAGCATCTCTTCTTCTTCTTCACATCTTTTATTTTTGCACGAGAATCGTGATCACTTCTAAGAAAACCAATTTCTCGCGATTTAAGCCTACGGGGAAGAGGAGATAGAAAAAAAATTAACCAAACAATATTCCTTTACACTCACGTATACCAAAAAAAATTAAGTAATAAACAAATTAAAACGATTAAATCCTCCAGACCAACCCAATCCGGCCACGATTTCGTCGGGATCAAATGAAGAGTAAACACTCCGATATCGTTTGAGAGGATAGAATGTGCGTTGCTACGATTGTGTAACACACGATATGAACAAGTTTTCAGGAATAAAAAGAGAGACACCCAAAAAGGAGCCATCCGGGAGGGGTAGGTAAAAGAGGAAGAAGGAGGAAATTAAAAACACTATATTGAGTTTCCAACATTTGGATGAAACGCAGAAAGAAGGAGGGGAATGGAGCCCCGATGATGATACGATGATGATGAGGGGGTGGGTAAGGCAACAGCATTTTGCTTCTTTTTCGAATACGGTAACCCGAGAAGAGGAAGGCGTTGGCTGCCTTGTTGCCTTCGACCGAGTCCCGATCCACGCGGATCTTCTATCCACTAACCAAAGGCATGGATTTCATTACCGGCTTCTCGGAGCTCTCACTCACTCTGCCTCATGCTCCACTTCTTTCTTTTTTTTAAGCAATTTTATTTATTATTATTTTTTTCCCTTAATGCCTAACGACGACTCCGATTACAAGGACACTGCTGGCTAAAGGCCCCTCATCGCCGCAACAAAGACGCTTCAGTCTTCGGGCGAATTCAAAAGCTCGCCCTCGTGCAAAAGTGTTGAGTCGCCATGGCACCACCACCGACATAGCCTCCTCCCCCGACATTTAAGAGGCTGCTGCTTCTTCTTCTTTTTAACTAACTGGCGACGACCTCATCAAACATAAAAAAAAAAATTAAATTTTCAGGAACACACTTACCGAGAGCCCAGCTTTGAATAACGCCGATTGCCCCTTTTACCTATTAAAGTCCACCAAATTCCCAATTCTTGAAGTCAGGTGATATTATTAAGCTCGGATCGTGTTCTGGATAGCAAAGCCTTACTTATTATTACAATATATCACGATTTATACCTAATCGAGTTAAGCGAAAGTATAAGCGAAGCCAGAGTTAGTTGATACATTTTTCAGTTTTTAATTTTTTAATTTTTTTTTTTGTAAAGCTTTAGAATTTTCAAAACAGTTTGAAATGTTTTAACTCGCCAATAGTCATTTTCATGTATAAAGTCTATTGTCCGTAAAAGTTTTTTATTCAACTTCGTGAAGATGTCTCAATGTGCCGCATGTTGAGGTAACTTGATACTGTAATATCACAGCAGAAAATAATGCCTAATTCATTTCAGCGAACAACTTTTATTAAGAAATTTCAATAACCTTTTGAGATAATGAACATGCAAATATCAAGAGCGGACAAAAAAATGACGTTTTGAAGTTAAAGAAATCGAAACTTGAGCTCCATAAGGCTACACTTGAAAAACCTGGGAAAAGTTAAGGATTTAGGATAATATTTCTGTTATTAAACTGAATTCAAAAATTAAGGTGAATTTACCTTTCCTCTAAATATTTTGGTCAGGGCAGCTAATCGCTTTCACTGCCACTTATTGCATGTGCTTACAATGTATCAACTTACCCGACTTGATGGCTTTACGGTTTTCTTCTTCTGTATAAAATCACGCGGCCAATAGGAAAAAAAGAAACTACATGTAGTACACATTCAGTTTGAAAACGAAGAAGCGTTTCATTGTTACGTAAACCACGATGTATCAACGTGCCTCCATATCAACTTACCCTGGTATCCCTTATCTCTTAATAAGTTATTACAAGAACTAGAATTTGAATAACTCAACCTTACCTATGCACAAATCTAAAACGCTTCTCAATGGATCCCACGCCGTATTATCATCAAAAACTTTTGCGACTACCATCTGCAAACTTTGATTTAAAACGAGATGTTACTATAACCTCCTCGAGCTCATGTCATATTCGATTGTAACATAATACGCAGTTCAGATTACACTTATCTTCCGAAGGAGTTTCCGCTATCTTTGCCGAGTTATTTACATTTCGGCTGTGTTCATTATTAAGAACCTGAACTCTGAACCGGGATCTCCAAAGCTGATCGCTTGTACTCACAATAAGAATACATAATCACGTTTTAATAACAACCGAGTGCCTCACCAGATCATCTACAAATACAACTACGTTTCAAAAGTTTAGAAACGTCACTAAAGCATTACCGGGATGATATTTTTATCTTAAGTAGCATCAATATTATAGTTTTCACATATACTTTAAATTTGATAGATAAATGAAGGGGCACTACATATTTTAAAGTTGCATGGCCGTTTCAAAAGTTTAGAAACCCAGTTTTCGTAATGGGAAATTTAAATTGTGACTGCATTTAAAACTCAGCTGCTCAGTTGTTTATCCATACATAGTAGTCCTTAGCTGTTTGTATTGGGAATAGAAGGAAAAAAGCTCAACTATCTATTCAAGAAAAGATACGAATTCCAGAACTGAGTAGTGGGAAAACGTTATCAGAAATAGCAAAGACTGTTAAACTTGTCTAAATCTGCAGTTTGCAAATGTTTGCAACGAACTGAAAGTGATGGCGATATTATTAAAGATGCCCGGGAAAAGAAGTGGATGCCCTAAATGCACTTCAAAACGTGAAGTTGGAATGTTGAAACGCATATTCAGAACCATACAAGATTTTGTATAGATTTAGTGTCACTTACAAATATTCATTGAAATGGGGTTGCAAGAATTTAAAAAAAACAAACAAAAATAAACACTGTCATTATTAGATCATTTTGTCTGCAAAATTAGTGAAGAATTCAAATTGAATGGGAAAACATCACTTATGACTAGAAACAAGTATTGTGGAGTGATGAAGCTATGTTTTCTTGTGACTTTACGAGTACGAGTTTACAAAAAACAATATGAAGCTTTTCATTATGTACACAGAACTTCTTGAGCATTTGCTAGTTCCAAGTGCCGAACACTTCTTCGAGGATAACGAATTCCTGTTCCAACAAGACAACCCGTCTTCTCATTGTGTCAGAGCTGTTAAGGACTGGTTCAGAAAAAAAAAAAAAAGGATCGAGGTGATGCAATGCGCACCGAATATCCCTGATCTCAGTCTTATTGAGAATAAAAATGTTTGAAATACCGTTACTCTTGAAGAATGTGCAAAATTAGTAAGATCAATTTCCAAGCTTATTATTTCTGAAAATAAGTAAAGAATGACCTAAGAGGATTTTTCTCACGCCAAACCTCAGATGGAAAATTTTCATCAATTATTATTTCTGTCGCTGATTAACACACAAAATATCATCGCGGTGATACTGGATCAGTAAGGTCTCTAAATTTTTAAAATCGTAATTGTATTATAACGCGTTTATGGATCTATTACAGAAACATCCTTCAACAGATTTAAATCTGGTGTCTCTAATTCAGTAATGATAAAGAGTTTACGTTAACTGTCTTTTTGATCCAATGAATGACTTAACAACTCCTGACTGCCTAAGCTCTCAAGCCGTTCTTTTCCCATTGATTTAAGTGACAGGTTACCCAAAAATAAAAACTTACAAAAATAGAATAACAGTTTACTATTCACTTTTATAAATTGTACGATAATAACATCCCGAAGCATGAAATTTAGACAGTCATCGTATTAAAAAAAAAAAAAAAAAATTCCCCCCGCTTCCGGGGGGCCCCCGGCGAGGAAGAAGAAAAAATAGACGTGAACACTTTCCTTTTCTTCATAGAACTGAAAAGAAAAAAAAACTAGAGAAAATTTCGTTATACAGAGGGATTCGGAAGTAATTGATCATCATTTTTTTTTCCCTCTCTCGCTCTCTCTCTCTCCATTCTTCTTCTTCCTTATTTTTTCCAATGTGTCGTCGTCGTCGTCGGGGCACAATGGAGTCCCGTCGCCATGACGGAATTAGTATAATCACGATCGGAATTTGTGATGGTCATGCATCTTAAGCAAATTGCATTTGACAAGAGAAGGGGAAAGAGCATTTTGGAAAAAGGTCTTCGGGAAAAGAGCGAAGGAACGAGCGAGCAAAAGAAAAAGGAAGAATTTCCGACGGGAGCTTTAGAAAAAAAAAAAAAATTGAGAACGAGAAAGAAAGTAGCCAATCGGAAATACGAAGAGAGAGAAGAAAAGATGATGAATAGAAACAAGCCAAAAAGCTCAAAAAGACATTAACAACGAAATTCAATATGAAAATTTATTACATAATAAAAAGGGCGCCTTATCTCAACGCACCAGGTTTAAATCTAATATTTCATTGAGATTTTCGTTTTCTTTATAGTTAATATCTAAACACGCATTTTAAAAACGAACTTGAAGTGTTAATCGCTCTTCATTCCGATATAAAATTAGCAATTTTTCAATCATATTTACTGAATTTTTTTTTTTTTTAATTTACTCTCTCTAATCCGAAATGATTAAATCTTCTTGATAATTGAAAAAAAAAAATGTTGATTTCCAAAGACAAAAATCAAAATTGTGGATTACTTATACGAAGGAGAAACGGAAAGTAACGGGAATTTGCATTTCATAAATAAATTTCAAATATTCAAAACGAACCAAATTGCATTTTGGAAACTTTATTTATCGCCGCATTTATTTATGTAGCGGTCCCAACGTGCAACCTGTTTATCTATATCCATGCAAATAAACTTTCTTAGCGGCCAAAACAAACAGTAGTCACTTGAGGTAAGTTGCAGGATTTCCCTTTACCAGCCAGAATCCTAACAAGAAAGCATGGTGTGAAAACACACATCATCACCGATGAGAGAAAAAAAAATTAAAGCCGCGAAAAGTGCTGGTAAGGTGCAAGTGTGATTTAGGGTTGGCAATGACGTTATTCTGTATGACTCTGTTTCCAAAGGCCAGACAATCAATGCAGAAAACGGTGCGAAATGAAAACGGCTGTCCGAAGGTGGCTTCGCAATCAGCTGAACGAATTTTCTGACATAGGTTACACTTGAGACCGCCGCAAAACCAAATGCGGCGATTATGTTGAAAAATCAGGCAATAAATAAAGTTTCCAAAATACAATTTGGTTCGCTTTGAATTAATTTATGAAACGCGATTTCCCGTTACTTTCTGATTCTCTCTCGTAAATGCATCAAAGAAAAACTGACACGACTAAAATAATTGTAAGTCCTTTCAGCTTAATAATAAAATCTTGCAAACAAAGAAGCAATTTTATCTGTGAAGCAGAGGTAATTTTTAAATTTCAGAATTGAAATTTTACCTAACCACCTGGTCAAAGCGATCGTCCTCTAAGCTCCCATCAACAACACTTAAACGATAAACAGAAATTAACATTTTATTCATTCATGATTCGTCACTATGAATTGATTGATATATCACATGCCATATCCCTGTATTCTTAACGGTCACTGTTAGAGGACATGCAACTAACTTGAAGGGATCCAAGAAAAATCCTGAAAAGTTGATACAGCCGAGCTAAGACCATGATGACCACATTGTTGAAAATAGAATTTGAAAAAGTTAAACCGTTTCCAAATTATCGTCCAAAAGTCAGTGCCATCTGGTGGTAGAATAAATGACAGACCAAGCCTGCATTCGTATAAGCTAAAACTCATAATAACGAACTTATTTCGGCTTATGCAATTTTGAAAGTCAAAGATTACTTGAATTTATAGCGATTATAGTCTATCGAATGAGGAATAAACTGGGGCGCGTCCGATTAAATTTCCAATTTTTATTAAGAAATTAAGAAATGAAATCTGGAGTTAATGCTCCAAGGGAAAAATATTAATGTAAGGAGGGAAAAAAAAGTATCTTCTTAAAATGGCAAAAAAAGGGGAACTTTTTCAAATTCATCCAATGAAGAACGTGCGCTTCCTCGCAAAGATGTGATTTGCATGTATGATAACTTCTCTTTATTCTTGTCCTCTTTTACTACCTTTTCCATGGCGAAGGTTTTAAATAACCATTGGATCTCTTTGAAATTTAACCTAGTAGAAGACTACTTGCTTGGTCCTACAAGATTCTTAACAAACATCCATGCCTTCAGCGGGATTCGAACCCGCGACTCGTTGGCCTGAAGAAGCTTATTATAACTTCAACTCCAATTATCATTAAAGTAATTTTTATTGAATTTTTTTTAATATTTTTTAAAAGTGAATTTTTCATTTTTTTGTCTTTCATGAGATTGTTGATTAAAAAAAAATGTTTAAATTGTGAATGTTTTTTTGAAAATATTCTGAATTGTAAGACCGTCTTTTATATTTTACATTCCCTGAATTTAACTTTTTGATTATATAAAATTAAATAATAATTTTTTTTTTTCAATTTTTCAAAAAACTTACTTCAATTCAACTTCAACCTACATTGGCAATAGACTACTATGTCAGTCAGTGCTATCTGGTGGTAGACTTCGACGGTAATAGCCTTTCGAGGAGGCAGAATTGACCAACCATAACGTCTAATAACCATGGTATCGCGGCCTTCTTTTTCGTGATGTCACCCTAAATATATATTTATAGACAGAGCCTACATTCAGCGACAATGGTGTATAATACAGTACATAATACTGTTAAATAAAAACAGCATGTTGAAACAGACAATTAACTTTTCTCTAGTAACTATACCTGTTTGTTAAATTCTGCTTGCCGAGTTTGACGAATTACTTACTTCAAGCTCTCATATCCACACACACAAAGACACACACCCACATTTTTTTATCCTGAAGCCTAATTTTTATTCCGATATAAAAAAAAAAAAAAAAACACTCCTCGGTGGCTATGGCAACTTGGAGAATGGGTCTAAAAGCAAACATATTTAACAGCTATGAAACTCTTCTCATTTCAGGTAAAATATTAAGAAAATAGAACAAACATTTACAAAAAAAATAAAGCTTAAAAAAAATAAAGAAAACGAAAAAAATTTCCATGACATTGAAATATTGACAATTCACGACGCAGGCTGTGCCATTAGCTATGTTATACTAGGCGGGCCATAAAATCCGAAATCAATGTTAGGGCAGAATCGCACAGGTAGCTCCTACTATAGCCATGGATAATAATCAGCTTATAGGTAATACACAAAAAAAACACTACTTAATACATATACATAAAACATACAATGTAAATCAAGTTCCCGAAATTTGATTCTGTGTAACCTGAAGGAAATATTAAGATGCCTCAAAATATTCACGCTCATCGTATATCACTAAAAAGCTAATCAATGAAAATTAAAAAGAAAGTAAACAAAAAAAAATCGATACATTGTAGATTTACATTTCTTGTATGAAAGTGAAATTAAATGTGCAAAAAAAAAATAATAAATAAAACATAAACATGATATAATACGGAAAATGACACCAAATTCGATTTCAGAAGAGAGTTTTTTTTTTTGTTATAATAATTATAGCATTGCACAAACTACTATTTACAAGAGCCGAAGGAGATACTACTATGATAAAATAAATTGGATTGATGAAATGGTACATTCGCACAGGCCTCCCACTTTGTCATGAAAACAAAAAAAAAATAAATAAATTGTAATGGCGGAATGGTACATTCGCACAGGCCTGCCACCAGACCATGAAACGGATTCAAAAATGAAAAAAAAAAATTTCTTATGGGGGGAGAGGGTTGAGGGTTGGGGATCCTTAAAACCTTAATTACTCCAAAATGGCTCTTCGCAGCCAGTTTCTTTTCAAAAAAGGTTCGTCTCAATGAGAGGAGGTCGCTCATGTCGTTTTTATTGTGTTTGAGTCGATTCTGTCATTTCTTCAATTTTATAAAAAAAATATTAATTTCTCTATAAAGGCTTAGTCCATTTCCATGAAAAATACGTCAAGGCATAGTTTAAGGATCCCTCTAAATACGAATAAATTTTTATATATTAAAAAAACAAAAAATAATAATCGGGGGGAGGGTCTGAGGGAGGGGGATCGTTAATAACTCCATAACGGCTCATAGAGCCAAACAAGTCATTTACAAAAATATTCGCCTTAATGAGAGGAGTCCGTACATACCCAGTTTATTGAGTTTGGTTCGCTGGTTTGGACGCTACAGCCATTTTTTTTATTTTTTAGAAAAAAATTAATATCTCTAACAACGCTTACCCAATTGACATAAAAAATACGCTAACGCACAATTTAAGATACCTCTAAGTACGTATAATTTTTATTCGGTTTCGGAGGAGTTAGCTGCACAAAACTGGTCACATACGTACATAAGTTAAGATGGATTTTTTTTTCAAAATTTCAACATATCTTTTCGAATCTTATGTTTTTAGGTCGATTTCAGAAAAAAAAAAAAAAAAAAAAAAAAAAAAAAAAGAGTTTCTGAAAAGAACACATAGGCCTTCACTCTTAGTGAGTGTAGGCCAAAAAATAGGCTATTTTTCTATTTGGGGAGGAGGGGGTTACATAAAAATCGATAAAAATCTTAATAACTCAAAGATGGCTCATTGGAGCCAAACAATTTATTCGTCTCTGAGATAGAGTGGCGAATTTATTGACTTTGGTTCGGTGGTAGAATGCTACAGACACTTTCTCGGTTTTAGTAAAAAAAATTAATATCTCTAAATGGGCTTAACCAATTGTCATAAAAAATGTATCAAGGCACAATTTAAGACACCCTCTTAAGTATATATTAATTTTATTAATTTTATTTGCGTCTGCAGGAATTACCTGCACAAAATCGGTCACATTACTGCATAAGTACGGAGAGAATTTTTTTTTTTCAAAATTTCAACATATCTTCTCGAATCATGAGTTTTTAAATCGATTTCAGAGAAAAAAAAATTGAGTTGGGGAAACGAACACAGGGCATTTTACAGATTGGCTAATTTACTCTGAAGACCAACACGAAATGAAATGGGATATAGGATACTATATTAACACTGAATGGCAAACAGACTAATAAATAAACAGAAATGGTGCAATGGTACGTTCATAAAACGGAAAAATAACATGAATTTTTTTTGCGGGGAGGGGGGTATAAAAAAAACCTTCATAACTCAAAATTAGCCGGCTCAGTGGCCGAGAGGGTTAAGGCGCAGATCTTTCCGCTCTCGAAACCAGTGAGTCGTGGATTCGAATCCCGCCGAGGGCATGGATGTCCCAATTTCATTATCATCCTTTCATTCATTTCAGGGCCTACCAGGGCCGATCACCCGATATGCGAATTCATTCCGATCACGAGAAGGAACAAAGAGTACAATCTTTGTTACTCTGTTTGCTTTCTTTGAAGTAAATAAAACATCATCATCAACTCTAAATTGACTCATCAGAGGCAAACAATTAGTTTATAAAAAACATATTCGTCTCTCAGAGAAGAGAACGTAGATATCGAATATCTTGAGTTTGCTTCGCTGGTATGAACGCTTCAGACATTTCTTCATTTTTAAAGAAAAAAATCTCTAAAACGCCATAATCTTTATCGCCCATTTTCTCAAAATCTTTCAAGGGGAAGTGTGTGATTAAAAATTGTTTTTAGACTAATGTGGTGTTGCTCTACCGGGTAGCAATTGGAAATTCTTCTCTATCTTTAATAGTTTTCGAGTTAGCAAATGGATGACCTTAAATTTTGGGGTCAAAGTCAAATTTGAGTGCGGCATGAATCCCCCCCCCCCCTCCTATTACTTATAAACCACACTCATCAGATTTCGACTAGCTGGCAGCTTTGAGATATCTGCCATGTTACCAGACTTTTTGAACACCCTGTATAGTTTAAGTAATGTGTTAATTTTTAATAGAAACCAAGTAGTTGTAGTTATTTTCAAAAAAAGTTCTTCTTAAGGTAGGGAGTCCGTAGATGTCGAATATTTATTAAGTTTGGTTCGCTAGTACGAGCTACAGCCATTTCTTTAGTTTTAGAAAAAAAATAATATCTCTAAAAAGGCCTGACCGATTGTCATAAAAATACGTAAAAGTACCCTTTAACTGTATACAAATTTCATTTTATTCTGTTTTTTTATCGTTTCGGAGGAGTTTGCTGCACAAAAATGCTCTCATACGTACATACGTATAAATAAGCATTTTTTTTCTTCCAAATTTTCACATATCTTCTCGAATCATGCGTTTTTAAAGCGATTTCTGAAGAAAAAAAATGTTTTTCAGTTGGGGAAACGAATACATAGGCCATCACTTTTAGTGGGTGATTGGTCAATAAAAAGCAGACTCAATTAAGATGATACATGAATGCTTTAGCAATGACGGTCGTGAATTTGAGTCCAGAGAGTTCTTCCACCTGTGGGGCTTTCTTCAAATCACCGCCATCATCATCACATAAATCTATTGCTATCATGCTCCCGCAGCCAAGATGGAACGATAAAACGGCAAACGGAGATGCTGGCCCATAGCAGGAAACAGCTTCTTGATTCAATATTTTACATACATTTAAGCTATAAATGAATAAAGAAAAGTGTTCGCACACGATTTTCTAGAGATGGCATGCCATCTATCATTTTCGTACTAGTAACTGAAGTGCCCACTTTTAAGCATCTATGTGGGCAAAGACTTCTATAAATTGACGTTTTAACCTACTAATCCTAACATTACAAAGCGGCAAAACAGACCATTAACATGAATTAACTTTAAATGATAATGACATTAAATTTTTTAATTATACATCTCACTCACGAACAGTATAAAGTGCTCGCAATCCACTGAAGCTTCAAGAAGGTGGAATATTATTAAAAGAATTTTAACTCCATAACAATCGTCACATCCTCAATAACAACCGTTAACTTTCCCTCAAAACGAAATTAACGAGTCATTTTCATCACCAACGATAAAATTAGGAGCACAAGAAGCAAACTTCCCTTCCTTTTTTCGTTATTGCCATAAAGCTCTTGTTAGATGGCCTTCAGGCAGCTATTCTTAAATGCAATATGATGGGAATTAAAATAAAAACCAATCTCCATGCCTCTGCCTGCCTTCCCTCCAATTTCCCTCCTTTCTCTTCACCAACACAACTTTTCACTTCTTTGAGACCATGCGAACACACGCGCGCCACCTTTTGGCAGATCATTATTGTGTTGACGAGGAACTTTCTATTTTTGGAGGGAACTCTTCTTTTTCACTTCTTCAGACTCGGCAAGGCATATGTAATTTGAGTTTTACACCCGAAACGGCTGAAATTGTCAGAAAGCTCTGCGAGGCGGCAGGCATCAGCCATCTTGCCTTCTCACAGGGTTTATGGAGATGGGAATCTTATTACATAAGGCACGAGGAGATAATATAAGAAAAAACATGGCTATGAACATACCGAAATCCTTAATTCAAATTGTGTGGACTTGAATTTGCATATTTGTTTACACGCGTGCAATGCCATCAAGGATTCAATTACGCAATGTGTAAGAGCTCTTCATTCGCTATGTATCTTCCAAGTACCTTGAATTTTTAATTAACCTGTAATCATAACAATCTATAACGCAATTTTAAGTCTCGTTCAGTAACAAAATCTACTCCCATTACAATGAAATGAGAAATTAAATTTCACTTGAATCAACCGGCGAAATGAAAGATAATATGACAACAAAACAACTACCGTGTTACTATCATTACTATTCGCGCAATCTCCTCTATTTTAAACAGAAATCTTCACAAAAATAAACAAAATAAAAACCAATAACCCCATTCGAGGCTCGATACATTCTATTCTTATATCCTCTTTTCTCTTTAATCTCATCGAAACTGACTTCTCCTCCCTTCATTTTAGATCCCATCCATCTTCTTTCTAATCCAATGATTAAAGACCAAATGATTAAAATATGTTTGAGCCAACGGAGCTTTCGTGTGTGTGTCTGTGCGTTTATGTCTGTGTGTTTAAGGGAGCGATTATTATCAGGGCTCCACTGTTTACATAACTTGGAAGTCGGAGTTGAAGGAGCGCTGCCAAAACAGAAAGGAAAACAAAAATAACAACAATGGGAGCGTGTTAGAAAATGACAATGTGGCACTACATCACAAGCTAAAAAAATAAGGGAAACACGTGGAGTAATAAATAAATAAGCGATGCAAGAATAAAATATGTATGCGCTCGCACTAACTTCAAGATTATTCATCTTTATCGCAAATCACAAAATAATGACGAACAAATCAATTAGAAAAATAAATTGAAATGGTGGAATGGTGCAATTTTGTCATGAAAAGAAAAACAAATGAAAAAAAAATTCGGGGGGGGGGGTCATTAAAAACCCTTATAACTCAAAAATAGCTAATCAGAACCAAACAATTCATTAACAAAAATTATTCGTCTCAGTGAGAGGAGTCGAATTTCTTGAATTTCGGTCACTTTCATGAATGCTACAGCCATTTATTTAAGTTTTAGAAAAAATTAATATCTCAAAAAAAAAAAAAAAAAAAAAAGCTTAACCAATAATCATAAAGAGTGCGTCAAAGCACAGTTTAATGAAATCTCTAAATATGTATTAATTTTTTCAATGAAAAAAAAAACTAAAATTTTTTTTCTGTTAGGGATGGGCCTTTGAGGGGTGATGGGGTTCATTAATAACTCAAAAATGGCTCACTGGAGCCAAACAATTTATTCGTCTCCGAAAGAAAGTCCGTACATGTCGAATTTATTGACTTTGGTTCGCTGATAGAATGCTTCAGATATTTCTTCATTTTCAGGAAGAAAAAAAAAAGTAATGTCTCTAAATACGGCTTAACCAATTGTCATGAAAACTACGGCGATGCACAATTTAAAGTTCATTGTGTATTAATAACTCTAGAGTACGTCAATGCACAGTTTAAGATACAAAATACTCGTACCTTTTAAGTATGTGTTAATTTTATTTGCTTCTGCTATTTGCGTTCAAATTTAATCACATACTGTATGTCTATACGTAGACACGAATTTTTTTCTTCTTCAAAATTTCAACTTAATGTATCTTCTTCATGAGTTTTTAAGTCAATTTTAGAGGAAAAAATTTTTTGAGTTGGGAAAAGGAAAGCACCCCCACCCTCCAACTCTTAGTGAGTGTGACCGGCCAAAAAAGATTTCCGCCAATAATGTATGGACGTATGTGATCAAAAACGCAGGCAGTTTCGCATTATAAATAACCTAAGGAAGAAATTCATGGAAAATAAGTTGAAATGGTTGAATAAATTGCACAGGCCTCCTATTTTGTCATGAAAAAAAATGGGGGGGGGGGAGTGTGTATTCATAAAAAACCCCTTCATAACTCAAAAATAGTCTATCAGAGGCAAACACATCGTATACAAAAATTATTAGTCTCATTGAGAGGAGTGCATACACGTCGAAGTTATCGACTTTGGCTCTCTGGTATGAATCTACAGCCATTTCTTGATTTTTAGAAAAAAATTAATATCGCTAGCCAAACAATATATCTACTAATATAATTTCCTATGTCAGTTAGTCTGTGTGTATGGCTGTAACGCTGTACTACCCATGCCAAGCTACAACAATGAAATTTAACAAGCTAAAGAAATTTAACTCAACAATGGCCAAGAACATTTAATTAGCTAATAGAAACTAATTTATAAAAAATTAGCCAATTTCTATAAGAGAAATATACAGTCTTTAAATATTTTTTCTCTTGCAAGGTAAATAAAATTAATTTCAATTATGATTATTGATTCTTCTCCTGTTCATAGAACCACCTATGTTAAGGATCTGAGATTTTATTGTTTTTTTTAGATGGTTTATCAGCACAAATGTATGGAAGTAGCCAAGGGGGGAAGGGGGGGGGGGGGGAGCAAATAAAAAATTTGGTTTCCAAATCAAATTTGTATGGGAAAATAAAAAATTGTCAAAATGATCTGATTTTTTCAGGGTGGATCAGATCCCGATGACAATGTAATATGTAATAGTTTTTACTGTGGTATGTGCACATATTAAAGAAATACAAAATATTAAAAATTCGGTAAAGGTTTTTTGCAGTAATGTATTAACAATAAATTCAAGATCTGCGGAATTAAACTCACATTTCTCAATTGAAAAATGTAATAAAAAATTTTAAAATGTAAACGAAAATGGAACAAAAAAAAAGAAAAATAAAATAAAAATGTAATAAAAATTTATATAGTGCATTAAGCCATAAAAAACATTGAAACGTTCTCTGTCATTTCGAGTCTTCGTTGAAGAGAACTAAATTCCTTTCGATGTTACACCGAGGCAACTTTTAGGTAACTATGCTACACACAGCCTTTCAACTGAAGGAACACGAAGCAACCAGTAGCAATATTTGTGGCACATAGTCACACACCTAGAAACAGGCAACACTAGAAAACATGTAGCATGCCTCATGTCGTTCAGCGTTGCTCAGTGGAAATGCGCCTTAATGCAGCCGTCGCCAACCATTCGGACCTCACTGACAGTGGTTGGCAATTCTGATTATATCTGCAATTCTGATTTCTGCACATCACTAACAAGAAGTTTTATAAAAATTTATAAATATCTATAAAATAGAATGATAATCATACGCTGAAGTCAATAATGTGATAAAAATTGAGAAATCCGACAATTCAACTAGATAATGTAAGCAAAACCAAATTCATAAAAAAATAACAGGTTTATTATGATTAATTTACATTTGAGTTAAACTAATGGGAAATAATTGAGCATTAATTTTGA
Organism: Rhysida immarginata; assembly: GCA_023313115.1. Taxonomy (NCBI): domain Eukaryota; kingdom Metazoa; phylum Arthropoda; class Chilopoda; order Scolopendromorpha; family Scolopendridae; genus Rhysida; species Rhysida immarginata. The sequence continues at coordinate 292,345 of JAHWFO010009918.1, read as the reverse complement.
ATTCATAAAGGCCAAAAAATGAGAGTAATCCAAATAACCATTACTAGTTATCCAAACTTAATAGCTACAGCAAAAATGGATTCCAGATGCAATGCCAGTTGAAAACAACGACGACGACGATGTCGAGAGGATAATAAAAATCAAGATTAAAAAAAGAAAAAAAGATTCCCGTCCGTTCTCTTCGGTGAAAAGAAGGACTCGAGCAAAAGATTGCGGGCGCATGCAAGACCCTCTAGTGTGTCATGGCGGCACAAACCCCTTGAAATCCAACGCCCTCTTTCGGTGGAAGAGAGCGAGGAGCCGGGGACGAGGAAAGGCTTTCTCGCTTAGGAGCGGCGATAATTGCGATTCGCCGACACTTGAAGCAGCCGGTGGGAGTTGAGTTACAGAGGGGAAAGGTGAGAAGGGACCCCCAAGAATAGCGGGCTGAATTCCACCTCTCCAACATCACACACCACACACCCCCACCTTCCACCGCTTTTCCCTTTCTACCTACACCTACCTACCTCCTACCACCCAAAACCCTTCTCACCTTTGTACGGAAGTCACTTTTGTGTTGCGCAAGAACGAGCCGCACTTTCACGCTTTTCTTCAACACTTCCTTTTCACTCATATACATACGCACATGTATACACACCTCACAGACATACCTACGTTTTATTATCTCTCAACTATTATAAGACCCTCCTCCTCTCATTTACTTCCCCTCCTTCACTCCCAATGTGCGCGGCAATCTTGTGAAAGGTGCTTAAAAAAAGGGAAAATATATCCCCAACACTCAGTGCAGGGTCAGGGGTTAACCATTTCAATGGCAATATTATCTCTTTGGGAGGTAATATCTACTACAGACGCACGAGCAAACAGAGTAGGGAGCAGCAAGGGGACTTTTACAAAGAGCCGACGCTGCTGTGGATTCATACCCGAACGACGATGTACCTACGATTTTTTTTAATACGTAGACGGTAATACAAGACTCAAAAACGCAGACCCATAGGACAAAAACATACATAATAAAAATATTAGGTACCCAAACGGTTACCTAAACCATCAGGGACCTTCGAGTACTGTATAACAATGCAAATTGCTGTCTTGGAATGGAGTATAACATATCAATATAAGATTATAATGGAGTTTCAATATCAACTTTTCAAATGTCAGGGCCATAAAGAATGATGTGATCAAAGAAAGTCAATTTTATCAAGCTGATATAAAAGCGGTTCGCGAGATGAATGGTCCTATTCTGTTGAACACGGATATGACCATGAAAATGTTTGATTGGTTCGCTTTTTAAAATTACTCCATGTGACTCGTTGCGAAGGTTGCATTAAGTAAATAGTCCATATCTACTAAAATTAAATTCTTTGAACTACAGTAAAGAGTTGCGTCATATTACATCAACCCCAGCCACGAAAAAGACATCAACCCATTCTCTCTCGTCGGCTGCGACATCAACCCAAATACGCATCTCATCCAGGACTATGGCATTATTTTCGTATGCAAATTAGTTGAGTCGTGATATTATCTAATCAAGCTATCCAATCAAAATCATTTTTTAAAATTTTATATTCCTCCTAGAAGTCCATAAATTCGCCTATTGCCCGCCATTTAGAGTTCATGATGAAAGATTTAGAAAGCCAGGTTCGGGGATTACAAATCCACAAGTGAAAAAGACTTTTCAAAGGTATGGAGAAAAAGAACTTGAACTTTCTCATTAACAAGTATTTTCCAAACTTCAATGAACTTTCGGCAAAAACATTTCTAGGATATCGCCGTATGAGATGAGATATACAGAGGGGTCCAAAAAAATGTACTCACTGTTTCTAATTCAATAATTTTGAAACAAAAAGACTTACTAATCTCATGTAGTGTAATTGCGAAACTATGAAATTTGTCGTGATAGGTGGCGCTGGTGGTCGAGCGAGCGAGCCAGTTTAGCAAAAGACAGTCGACAGTCCCCTCAACAGACGATGGGTAACTCGAAAAGGTGCTATTGAGTACCCACCTCGGTCTCCTGATTTGACACCTTAAGATTTCTACCTTTGGGGGAACATCAAGAATGATTATATCGACAAATACCTGCTAAAATCAACGAGCTACGTGAAAAATTTTTTGCATCTGTTACGCCAGATACACTGACAGCCGTAGTTCGGAGTGCCATTCGGCGCTATCGGCATTGTTTAGAAGTGCTGGTGATCATTTCGAAATTGTACCTCCAAGTCAAATTTGTAACAAGATATGGACTATCAAACAGTGAATAAATATTTGGACCCCTCTGTATTGTTGAAAATATTTTTATAAATATAAGATAAATACTTTAAGATAAAAAACAAGAGGAAAGTGGAAGCCCAGTGATAGGGCAGGCACCAGCTCGCAGATCAGGAATTCCAACGCTATAATCTAAACCATCAGAAACCTTATGAAAATTCATAAAGAAAATAATAAATGAAAACTGGCGATGATGTTCCAACAGAAGGCAAACTTGCTAAGATGAAAAACGAAAGGAAAAATTCCACGACCTGAATACGAAACAGGGATCATGAGTTTTGTAACAGAAAAAATTTGTTCTTAATCAATATATAATCACTATAATTATCTATCATGAAACCAAACTTTCAATGGCGACTTTACAAAAATTCGTTTGCTGTGAAGCAACGAACTACGACAAGTCCAATTTTGACATCAACAACATTTTGAAATCCTTTCGCACTAAGAAAGAGCTGTAGAAATCTGAACAATCGATAATCAGATAGAGCAATATCAGGGAAATAAGATCGATTGGGCAGAACTTCCCAACCGAAATCTCCGAATTTCTGGATTCGTTCTTGCCGAGTGAGAACTTTGCTGCGAGATGAAAGTTGGAGTGGGATCCAAACTCCTTGTTATTGACCATTCGTATCTGTTTAAATGCTCTTGAACAGTTGATCAAGATTCATTAAGCAAGTAGTTGAATCTTGGTTTATTTTGCTGTCAATGAACGAGGAATAAGGAACAGGTATTGGATTAGCAAAATTGGTAGCGTTTATTTGCCTACGCGTTCCAAATTCACTTCTTCATCAGGGCAAATGACGACTACAAGTGTGCAATCGAACAGCGAAGTGAAAAGGACATGAGCGATCCGGGAGCCGAGCCGAGCTTACTCGCCCAAATAGTAACCAGGGGAATTACACTGAGTTAGAAGAAAAGCTTGATGACCCTCTTTAGTCATCCTGAAGATAGTGTCCTTACCTACTAGGATAAGGACTAGGATTGTAGATTGACGTGGTGATAACCCCTGACATCTGCGGGTTAGGAGATCCAGTAGTCGGGAAAGACGCCCTTGTTGATATCATCGAAGTTGACTTCTAGGATTTTGTTTAAATCCACTAATCAGCATCCATTGGGTTTTTCCTGACTGGTGGACGAATGCCATAATGTTATTATTATTTTTTGTTACATCTTCTGAATCCGACAATCAGCACCATTTACGTTTTCCCTGATTGGTAGACGAATGCCATATATTCGATGGTGGATGTAGTCTAATAATCGAAATCGAAAATTTAACTGGACACACCCAGTTCATCTTTCGTTGGGCAAAGTATAATTTACAGACTTAGCCACAAAAAGCGATATTACTTTCCGGTCTCTCCCCCACACTGCTTTTAATGTAAATCATGAAAAATATTATTTTTACTATCACATAGTCTGTATTGCAAGGATGATGTTTTTAAAGCAAACACCTCAACGATCAGAACCTTCATCAGCACACAAAGTTTATTTTCTTTCAGGGCTCAAATAAAGAGTTTACTAATAATAATAAGCCTTGAATTTACTAATATTTTAAGACTTGAAGTCTAAAGTTTACGAACTACAATACATGTCATCATGAACCAGATAATTAAAAATAAATATTCCATTCCAAGAGAATGAATCTATAAAATTCCTAGTCGTCGCTTTTACAGCGCTGTATTACAGCTTAGTCTTAAACTAAGAATTTCATATATTATTGTGAAGTATGAAACTTTTTTCTGATACCTTTGATTCAATGTCAATCGTCTTAAAAAAAAAAAAAAAAAAGCTAAAGCAACGATATTACTAAGCATGTTAAAGAGGCGTTACTACAAATCCTCCCTATAAAGTGGCTTTTTCCAACTCCTGCCAACTGCATCATCATCATCATCATCGAGCTAAGAAAAAAATTAAACAAAACTCAATCAAATAAACACAGCCACCAAAACAAGTTTCGATTTGACGGTCGTCGAAACGGATCTAGCCCACGTGCTTACAAAACACTCAGAAAAGTCCTTCACATTTTTAATTAAAGATCCTCTCCTCGCTCAACGATCACATGCATAAAATGTGCTTTCCTTTTTTTTTAAATTATAAATGTCGTCGCCATAAATTTTTCCTTATACCACCCCTTTATAATAGGGGTCAACAACAAACAATAATCATGACGAGTCGGAGCCTTGTAGAAAATAAAACAAAAAAGAAGTACGCAATCCCATAGAGAGCAATAGATTAAACCGAGGCGAGATTATTTTCTTTAATAGCTCAAAACGCTGCTGACAGCTCACTGGGAATTCTCCAAAACACATAAAACACAAAAGAGAGGAGGGGAAATAGGTCTCTCTGCTACTCAAACCTGTTTACTACTACTACTACAACTACTAATACTGCTGCTACTACAACTAACCACTTACGAAATTAACCCCGAATTAGCTGATTGTAAACATTTAGCACGGCTTTAAACCAAGCAGCACTTCGGCTTGAAAAGAAGAAAAATTCTCAGCAACAAGCCCCTCCTCCGTTCACACACACAGACACACACTCACACAGCATAGGGAAGTTCTCACCCCTTATTCCTTGGGCTAAAAATCCAAAAATCGATACGTTGTAGCGAGGCTCGTGAAAGTGTTCTCGCTTCCATCTGAACGGCCTCCCTCGAAAAGGTACTTCCTTATGATGGACCCCCAGCATTTTCAAGAAGAGTCGGCGATTGTTTCAAAACACTTCTCAATGGAGAGCATGCGACACAAGATTCTACATTTGTCGAATGTCCATATAGACTTGGTTGCGAAAGGTGCTTTCTTGAAGCTTTTTCGTAACTATTCTCTCTTTCTGTGTGTAAAGCATCGATTATGCATTTCTGCGTTGGTGGCCATCACACAATAGAGGATGGATGAGGGAAGGGGCGAGCCTCTCTTATAGCCATAGACGAGCAAATGGGAAGAGAAAATGAGTCTGTGTGAGTGTGTGAAAAAAAAATCAATAAAACGTATAAGGCAAGCAAGCAAACAAAACTAACGCCAATGCTTGTGCACGGCTTATAAAAAATGCAAAAATAAAGTAAATAAATAAATAAACGCGCGCTAAAATCTCTTAATGCTTCATCAAAAAGATCTATCACGTTATACCAGGGAAAAGTGGCAACAGTTCCCGAAAATAAAGCACGTGTTTACAAACATATATATAATGTATATCTTAAAATTTTAGATCGCGTTTCAACCGATATAAAAATTCCCATTTTCAAAAAGTACTCACAACATTTTCACCGGACACCGCTGTATTATATCTTATTTATTACATACTCTTATATGAGGATTCGCCCACATCATCAATCATTCACTACGCCATTAAGGAAGGGCAAAAATCCAAAAACTGGCAGCATCAAATCTAAACATCGAAATGGATGACCGAAGTTTAATCCACTGAGCTATACATAATTCACGTATACATCAGAACAAACTAGAAAAATGATTCAAGGAGATGTATCAGGAAATACCGTCCTGGAAAACATTGCAGCACTTTACTTTATAGAAAAGTGGCGGACGTTCTGAGTTCATCATTATTTACCCCTTCATCTGCACTATTTAAACCCTATTTTTTTTTATCAAAAAATATATTTTCTAGAACTTAGTATTTATAAAATATAAAAGAACCCTATCTTTCCTTTCTCATCTTTGTCGATTGAATGATATATCACACGCCATATATTGCCATAGTTCTAAAGAACAAGTGAATGCCACCCCCGCAACTCCGACCCCACTGAGACAATTTGGCCCAAACTTCATAGGAATGTAGATTTTGCTTAGAGGAGTATGCATATCGAATTTCGCTCCTTTACATGCCTAAATACCGCATAGATCACTTGGTCCCCTCTAACTCCCACCCCCATATTTCCGATCCCAGTGGGCCAATCAAAACCAAACTAAATAGTGAAGGATCTTTGTACTCAATTGACCCTCCAGAATGGTGACCATATTGAACACGAGGTTCCTCATCGAGTTCACTAGTTTCTTCTTCAGTCTTTACCTTGGAACGTCTTCCAGGATAGCTTGTTTTAGCATGTAAATGTTACCGAACTGTCTTCATCAGCAGAGACGGTCTTCGCTATGATCCCTATAGAGTTTTGACAGAATTCAAGTCAGAAGGCCACTTCATAACCCCAACTTTTAGGAGTTCCGCAGTCGATTTAGAGACGCAACAGGGGGCACTATACAGCTGGAAAATCCATTCTTTTCCTCTACGATAAGCCCAACGGCAGCAAATACTAGCTGATTATTTGCGCTTAATTTTGCGAGCTCATTCCAATGACCAGAACAACTTTTCCATGAACACAGATCGATCCCGAAACCATTAAGGAACCACCACCTTAGACGCGCTTCGAGAAGTACTGTTCTTCCTTACGTACGTTGTGCCAGTCTTAGTATTGATAATATCTGTCAGAATCATTATTGTGCTCTGAGCGTAGTTTGGGCAACCTTTTTAAGTTCGGGAATAAAGAATTGTTTACAATTTATTTTCTTGCGTTTCATGCAAGGCGAATCATATGTCCCTTCGGGATTTCGGAAGACTTGCTAGTTAACGAATAGGTCTCCACGAACTCGACTAAGATTGGAACAGTGCATTTCGTCGAGCCATCAGTGATTATATACATAAGTTCCTCCGGGATTTCGGAAGTTAATAAACAATAACATCATGACAGAGATGGCGGAAATTTCCATGTCAACGGATAAAGAATCTCTCCAAGTTTTATAGTACCTTACAGATGTTCCATATGTCCACCCTTGGTAACACCACAGACATCAATCCTGCATTCAAGTTTCTGTAACATATGGATCAACATCTGACGATCGATGCCAGCGACTGCATGAGGAAACCTCTCTAGCAGTTGAGCTAAATCCTGTGGCAAAGGGGCACAAACATATGATCTTTGACGTCACTTCATATGAAACCAGTTAGTTGAGAATGCGTGGTGCTGCATTGTCAGAACAATGTTAAAAGCGAAAGCCAGTTAAAAACATCATCACGGTATTTGCAAAGTCGGTCGTTCTGCTGCCATTTTTTCTCGATATTTTGATTCTGACTTCAGATAGAACATGTATGCCTATTGGTTACTTTTTGATTCTTTATACGAATCTGAAGTCAAAAATCAAAAAATTCGAAAAAAATTGGCAACGGAACGACCAACTTCGCAAATTCAACAATGATGTTCTAATGTGACTTATGTCAGGTGACAATGGAGGCCACGAAAGAAAATGGCATTGAATGAGAATTGATGTCTGCCGCGTCAATCGTTGATATGAGTGTTTCCGTTATGTCTGTCAGGGTACTGTTCTATTGACTTCCGAAATCCCAGAGGAACTTATAAATCATCCTAGATAAACAGATAGTCTGATAGCTCGACGGAATGCACTGGTACCAATCTTTAAAAACTGAGTTCGCGGAGACCTGTTTATAAACTTGCAAGACTTAAAATGCACTGGTACCAATCCGGTGGTGTTCTTGAGATCTTAATGATTTAGGAGGTCCAAGAATCTACTTTTTGCCAAAATTTTCGGAAACCCTGCAAAAATTCGGGATAACCTTTTCAGATCTAACTGGGGTTTCCCTCATCAATGTAGGAACAATTTTCCCTTTTTCAAAGGAACTCGATGGTTTTCTTCACTCTATCGTGAAGAAAATTTTCAAATTATTCTTGAACTGTTGCACGTGCAATTTGACTAAAATCTGACTATTAAGTAGCGGAAGAACTGCTTATTGGTTTTACCATGTCCGTCGTCATATTTTCTACATTTTTTGACATAGAAGATTGAAATTCGGAATGTAACTTACCACGGGCATATCCTATTTCACTATTTAGTTTAGTTTCACTTTACAGTGGTGAGAGTTAGAGAGGACCGTCTGGTCTAAATGGTATTTAGATATGTAAAGGAGTGAAATTCGGTATGGAGATTCCTTTAGGCAAGATCTACCTTACTAAAGTTTGGACCAAATTGTCCCAGTTGGGTCAGAGTTTTGGAGGTAGCAGTCACATGGTCCATAGAAGTATTAACGTTTTCTAATGGCAACATATGCATGCGATATGTCATTCGATCGGAAATGATAAGAAAAGAAAGAAGATGAAATCTCTATTTTATTTTTCTAAATGGTACGTTCGAGAAAATCAATTTTTGTACAAATATGGGGGTTAAATATATGGATAGAACGAGAATTATTTTGTGTATAATCTCAGAGCTTCCGCTACTTTCCTATATCTTTCACTGGGGATTAATTTCTTGTTCCCAGAAACGACTTTCATATATTATATTGAAAGCTATAATGTGGTCTCCATGAGAAGATAAGAAGCGTTAAGGAATCCAAATAATGTTAATAAACGAAATAAACAGAACATACATTCTTTAAATAAACATATAAACAAATAAATAAATAAATAAAAAAAAGCAGCTTTTAATAAAGCAAAGGAATATCGCCATTGAATCCTATCGTATCGCCTCTTGGCTTTCTTTTTGTGTATGAAATCGACAAAACCAAAACACCTCAGAAACGTGACCCTCTAAAAAAAATAAATAAATAAAAGCCCTCCGACTTCATAAATGCGGTTTGCGTGCAATGATGCGAAGAGCCAAATGCCAAACGCCGTTTATTAGTCACACTTCAAGTGCATTACACCATCGAGCCATTCCCATCAATCCCAATTAAAGGCCATTCGCAAAAGAAAAAAAATAATCTCTTTGTATATTACGAGGGAGAAAAAATTAAAAAGATGTGATCAGTCGACAAGTATCGACCTCATCGAATTATCGCCGAACCGTCGCACAAGAGCGGAAGAAGAAGGAAAAAAACTGTCGCGTTCTTCCGTCGTGGAGCGAGGGAGACGAGCGATTTTCTTGCTCCGTCAGCGTCGCGGGTGATTACACAGCAGCACTTGTCGACTTAATTAAGGTGATGATTGAATCAGGAAAACGAGAGAGAGAGAGAGAGAGCGCGATCACAATTGGGTTTGCCCAAAGAGCTGCGCCTACGGAAAGAGAATGTCGACCGAAGAGCTCGTTCAGTCTAGCGAAGGTCCGACCGTCATTTCCTTTCAAAAAAAAAAGCCCCAAAATGAGAAATTAACGTCATCACCCTTCTTCTCCAGCTTTAACACAATCATGGAATCCAACAACCATCTTTTTCTCTTTTTTTCATCTCAGACAGTTTCAACTTCTCCTTTGATCGATATTGATACGGACTGTCTGCAGAAGACATCCGCCTTTCTAACAAGTACATCACAATAGCATTTTAAGCATCCCTTTTCATAATAAATTGGATTATGCCTTTCCAAATATGCTTTTGAGCTTATACATCTGCACCTTTGTAACAGACATACCTCGCATTCCCGCAACTAATCACTTTATTCTACGAACGTTTCAGAATACTGTTAATCCTGGAAACATACAATCGCATGAAGAAGGCTATTTTTAAACTTATAGAATTCAAATAAAATTCTCATATCATTCGCATTACGCTGTCTTATAATCAGTGTTTCATTTATTTTTAAAACAGAGAACATACACAGTTCTGACCCTTTCTTAATAACATGATCTCCAAAAACAAATGTGAATGCAAATATACATCCTACACTTATATTAAAATGAATTGAAAAAAAACTTCATGAGACGTACTTTGAACGATCTAGAACGCAAAAAAATATCAAAGCAGTTACTGTAAGTGACCGCCTTCAGCTGCGAAGCACATGTCCACGCAGCGCTGCTGGTATTTACATAACACGTCTGACTGTTGCACTATCATTCTTTTGAAGAGCACTCTCTGGTAATGTGTTCCTGTAAGCATTCAATCGGACTTCGTTACTGTAGATCATTTCTGTTAGATATCCCCACAAAAAGAAAGAACATGTGGCTATAAACTTTTGGAAATGGCATGGTCCATTGATTCAATTGACGTGTGGCATGTCGCCTATCTTGCTGAAATAACCCAGTGTCACTTCCACATCTCAAGCAAACAAAATCCGTAAAAATCATGACAGACCGATAAATCAACCGCTACTTTACAGGAAATTCCAGCATCTACTGCGATGTTTTGTGGTCTACATCGTTCAATGAACGTGTCATGGAAATTTTATGAAGATTCGTGTAATTGTTTATGAGATACGAATCAAGCTGAAGATTCGAATTTTT